>BOSO01008042.1:0-81116 GCA_018403395.1 Gorsachius goisagi | reverse complement strand
GTTTGATGAATGAATAAAATATCAGGTGGGAAGTGTCTTGTTTGTCTGCATCTTCATTATCTCCTTCCCCTGCCACTGTGTCTGGACCAGTGTGTTCTTCTTTACTGGTCATTCACTGTTGGGTTTGTACTAGCAGCTACCAGCTGGGAGCCCTGGACATTGGTTAGGAAGGAAGGTGTTCGGCACTGTACAAATAACAAATAAAAAGATAATCCCTTCAGAATAAGCTCAGACTTCTTCCAGATTTTGTTTTTCGCTGAACATCCTTCCTTGCTAGAGCCTTCCTACAAAGTTTAAATCTGAAGCAGGGAATAGTTCAGACGATAAATCATCGTTTTTCTCTTCTTCCCTTTTGTAATTATTTAAAATTACAACATTATGGATTTTTCTCTGGGGCTGCAAACTCATTTAGATTATGTTGGTCAACATTTACAGCGAAGCGCGGAATTTGGAGCTGTTCTGGGGAGGGGGGATAAAAGCCAATTCCAGCCACGATAGAGAATAAGTTGATAGAAAATTTCAAAATAGAAGGCTTTTTTGAAAGACGTGCAAAACCCCTGGAGAGTTGTCACCACTCTCGCTGGAAGAGGTGTGCAAGAATCCTTTTTTTTCAATTCCGCATTTATTCTCTCCTTTTCCAGGGAAGGCAGGTAATCTCAGATTATTTACCAGCATCTCATTTCCAACTCACAAGAAACGCCTCGAAGCCAGAAAAAAATACTCCGCGCCCGCCTGTTTTTGTTTTGCTCTCGTGTTTATTTTCATCTTAACATTAATTGCCCCATAATGTCTGCTTGGTTTTATCAATTAGCCTTTGCAGTGGGAAAATATTTTAGCGCCTAATACAGCGTAATGATTTTTTTCCCTATTTGCCAAGGGGGTTATTAATAAATGTCCCCACTGGGGTTACAACTCTGGTGCTCTGGTGTTTGCTTTAGGGGAAATGAGGGATTGGAGGAAAATCCTAACCAAACGGAGCTATAATTAGAGGGAAAGCAGCTGCAATTATAAGTATATGTTCAACGACACCCACGGCACTCGGCGACAAAGCTCCCCTCCACTTGGGCAGGGGTGGCAGCAGAAACTCCGCCACTGCAAAAAGGGGAAAGCTCTTGGTTTTCCTGCTTTTCCAAGTGTTGCATGGAATTTGCACCGCTGCCTAGCGTATGTCTCTGAGAAGGAAGGGTTTTTTTCAGTGGAGGAGTGCTGGCCCGGCAAAGCCAACATCCCAAGCTGGGATTTCACCCCGATCTCTCGCTCCTCACTATTTATTTAGCCTGAACCGCTGCCACCGGCGCGGCTGGGCTCTCTGGTTAGCTGCCAGCCGAGCAGGCCCTTCAAATGACACATCTCGGTGCACATCAGACAGCCACGCAATGTCCCACAGAGTCCTCTCCTGGGGCTGCAGGTACTCCAAGGTTGGATGGCAAAGCCTGGCAGACCCTGCTCTCCCCCCCTCCGCTGCCACGATGACTTTGTTCGTGAAGGAAAAACCAGACGCCGTCCCTTTGGCTTTTCTGTCTGTTACAAATCTAAATTCTCCATCACCGGGAAATGGAGCAGCTAATAGGCTGTCCTAGGAAAATTCAATCCTGTCATCAGATACGGGTTTCTGGAAAGCCAAACTGGAAGGAGTTCTGCAGCCTGTCGAGAATTCAGGCTGAGTTAAACTCTTAGTGCTTGATTTTATCAATTAGCCGAACAAGTTTAACAATAAACACTTTCATACAGCAAGGACAGATAGGGAATTAAAAAAATGCAGCAGATGTGCAATACTGCTTAATATGGCTTTTAGCTTAATTCATCTTATTGCAGAAATCTGTAATTCTCATGGCGTGGTTTCTGAACAACAGCTACTGGTGCAACCTTCTGTCTTCCCCTGGGTTTTTTTGGTTAAAAAAACCCAAAACAACCCAACCCAAAACAATTACTATTAGAGCACTATTAGCTTTGAGGATTTACAGCTTTGTTTCTTTCACAGCAGAGCTCGGAAGTAATAGATTTTACTCTGGGAAAACCTGACTGTGTCCTTCCAAGTCTTATATTGGGGTCCCATATAGGCACCCCCTATAGCTCTTTGTAGGAAACAGGTTATTGCCAGCATCAGCCTGTGCCTGAGCAACACCTCCCATCCCACCACACCTGCAGAAAGCAGGCAGAAAGCAGCGGTAAAATGCAAGGATGTGATGCACTCTTGTCCTCCACCACCTACACGTGATACAGGTGGTCCATGATAGTGCCAGATCCTCAAGAACGCAGATTTCCCTAAACGCCCCAAAAGATGCAACCTTATTCCTGCAGATGGCTGAGCACCAGAAAAGTCACCTAAATGGCTTTGTTGCTCCTTCTCCAGAACAACACCTCCTCCAGGTCCTGGATCTCTGTATTTTGACCAGAAGAAAGGCTCTGGTGGACCTCGGGACTACTGGTTTTCCAGCGTGAATGAACAGAGATTAAAGGTAACCAAATGAAAAACCCAGTGATGATTTGCATTGCAAAACAACCTGAGGACACAACGGCCACTGCAGTACCACAGGGGACAGCCCTGCCCTGCTCAATGTCTCCTCCAAACACAGAGTCCATAAGATTATGTGGGAGAAGCAGGTTTTTGAAGCCAGCGTTTTTGAAGCAAGGAGCACTGTCCCTGGAAGGTGCGTGTATTTTACACCCTACTTCTACTACCAGCAAAGCATCCAGGAGCTGCACAGAGGAGTTGGGACCTGAACCCGCAGGACAAGAGCTCAGCACCTTTTGCTATAACCCCAAAATTTCTGTCCTGAGAGAAGCAAAGACGATGCTTCCACCGACTTCAGGAGGGCGCGGGCTCACCTGGTGTCTGCTCTGATTTCTGGCCAAGCATTCACCACAACTAAATATTTCTTCAAAACCAGAACTTTTCCAAATTACCATCAAAACACCAATTCTAGAGACGTTGGACATTCGGTTTCTTTTATTTCCTTCTCAGCCTTGGGGGGGGGGGGGAGTGTGTAATTACGTGTCTCTCCATATATAATATAATCACCCACACACTATTTGTACACTCTAGGTGTGTGTTATAGACCTTTAATACTCCAAGAAGCTTATAATTGATTTTAAATGTTGCTTTAGAGGGCTATGTATCATACTAGGGACACGTGTATATGTACACACCGACGCGCACAAATGCCTATTAGTAGACCTATGGGTACACATATACACACAGTAAACATATGAGACCCTCCAGCGCTCACCGTGCAGCTCAGCACCGTAGACTTTCCCCACTGTGCTCAGGGGTCTAAAATGAACACCAGGCATTTAAAGCTACTTTTATTACCTTACCACCACCAGAACCAGCACAACCTTGTGCAGCCGCTCTGACACAGACGTTAATTTTCACTTGCAGCTGTGGCAATTAGAAAGTGTACTTAATAGAGTGTCATGTTAATTGTTGCCGAGTTAACCAATTTCTCCATTTAATTGTCAATTGATTAACCTATTGAAATGGTAAGTGACTCAGTTTCCTTCCAGAACAAACAGCAGCCACATATTGTAGCTTCATCCAGCTGGAGGGGGTACTCTGATTTGCTCAGCCTCAATGTGCTGGTATTTTTCTACACCTCCCTGAGCTTTTAATTAGATGAGCCAATTTTACATGTATTTGTCTGCTGGAAAGGTTATCTGTGCCGGAGCTGACCTGCAGAGACAAGGTTGAGCCTAGCGGTCTTAATAGAAAAGGTTTTCAGCTATGACTGCTGTACTTGATTGCATTGTAATGGTAATTAACTTGAGACTTTGCCTCCCTCAATGTTTTTTTGTAGCTTTAACTGTGCAATGAGATGTTTCCTCTGTCATATATATGCACTTATTAAGCTCTCATTGGATTCTAATATGCATGCAAATAGTCAAGAGTTTCTTAAGGCTAATACTACACTATGTAGATTGTAGTGCTATTAAGTCACTACAAAGATGTAGCCTGCAGCAAACTTATAAGTTTTCTTTTTTTTCTTTTTCTGCGAGTGTATGCGAGGGTTTGCTTTTCCATTTTTGTGCTTTTTTTTTTTCAACCAAAAGGAGGAAGAATTCCCTCTACGGACTTTTGCTCCTTTTTTATCTGAAGGCTTCTGCGCGCGAGAGCCCGTTTCAACAACTTTTCTTTCCCCAAACGAGCCTAAAAACGCGCTTGTGTTTTAAAAGGAAGCTCCCGATGTCCTTAATTCAGTTTTTCAAGGCGGTTTGTAATCCATCCCCATTCCTACTCCTTCCTCCGAGCGGCTCGTTTGAAAGCCCTCGGTATCTCCTGTGTTGCTGCATGTTCTTTTACAGTATGGCGCTGTCATTTAATTACGAGACAATCCCCCACAACTGAGCAAGCATTTTCATCATTGATAATGTTGGTAGCAGGCAACTGAGACAAAATGATTACAAACCTATGTTGCGCTCAATAGTCCTTTAGAGGATTTCTCTCTTAATAGTCCAGGCTCATTCATGTTTGGTTCAGTACATTTGTTCTTTAAAAAAGGCATAGATTAGAAGAGTTTCAGGGTAGGTTAATAACTCAACTGAAAATGGCTGCTTGCATTGTCAAAGTCTGTTCCTGCAGTTGCCTGGTGCTTTCTTCAGTTCTTCCACACTGCAGCTTTGGCCCAGTTGGTAAACAGCTTAAGTCCAGACATCTTTTCATTCTCCGCGCAGCGGATTGAAATAAAAATGCATATAAGTGGCGACTGACTGGCGCTGGCCTGACAATAGCCTGTAACATTATGCAAGGGTATTTACATAGGAATAAGGCCTTGGTAAAGAAGACAGGGGCAATTAATGACTAGGGCCACACATATAAGGAAAGTTTGTCCAATCCTTTCTTCAATAAAGATCTTTTGTAAAGTGCTATGGAAACTCATGGAGGCCCCCAAACAGATTAGGAGAGGGACTTTTGTGGTAGGGGTTTTTTTGGGTTTGGGTTGTTGTTTTTTTTTAAACCTTAAGTTAAAAGGGCCAAATTTTGTAAAGGTAAAATGTAATTCTTCTGATGTTTTGAATTTTTACTATTGTGGCCTTTCTTTTCCTTTCCTTTTTTTCACAGGAATCAGCTTTGTGTGGCTATTTTCCTAGGAGAACGTGTGGAATAAAGAAATAAAGTGAACGGTGTGCCTCAGCCAGGAAGGGCGGTGGAGGCAAAGGGCTTGGAGGAGACCTGTCACAAGGCTTGACTCCTCCTGCTAGCGCAGGTTTGGAATTTAAGCTAATTTGTAAGCATTTAAGGCCTGATTCTGATCTCTCTTACACCCCCAGCAGCTCTGCTGGGGCTGTCAAAGCGCTTCCCAGCAGATGCAAGATAGGCAACTCCGCCTTCCAAATTCGGCTTTCTCCTTCGTTTTGTCCTGGCGGATTTGGGCATGAGTGATTTTGACAAACCGAGGAAGCCCCAGGCTCTGGCTCCGGGTTGTGCTGCCGAAGGCGGAGCACGGTCAGCAGCGGGTGTTGCAGCGGGTGTTGCGGGGACATAGCCCAGAGCAGAATTTAACCCCAAGGCTTCATCCTGCCAGATGGGATGCTCTCCCCGGCTTGCAGATAATGAGCCCATTTCCCTGGGGGAAACCAGCCTGCATCCCCCCGGGGCAAAGATGGCACAAAAGAGTCACAGCTGGTGATGCCTTCTTTACCCACCCAGACTCCAGTCGGTAGGTTTGCACATCTTGGCGCAGGGTGGACACGCCACTTTGGGTCCGAAGACACCATCTCCAGGACAAGGTTCCTGGGAACCTCTTCATCAACATTGTATGCTCCTTCAGTGTCTCCTTTTCCTTCCCAAGAAATTCAAGCTGCTGTTCTCCAAGTCTCACCTGCCCCCATGGAAGTGTCGAGGACCATATTTTTCTTGGGCTGCCGTGGCACGTCTGTTGATGGTAGCTTGAATATGGCCATACCAGTTGAGTAATTTTGATTTCAGGCTCATCTGTTGGTGTTTAGAGACTGCTCTTATTCTAATGACTGTGGAGGGCTCCTTGGTTTGGGCTGATGCTGTAACTCCCTATCATGCTGTCCAGAAAGCCGTAGGTCTCTATCTTGAAAGCAGAGCAGGGATCCTACTGCTCAATCCATCGTACGTGTTCAAGAAGTCAAACCTTTGGCAGGCATGAATGAGGAAAGCCCCATTGATTTCTCTACAGTTCTGCCAAGCTTTACATCGTCTGATGATCTACTACTGAACCCTTTTCCTCTTAGAGATTTTTAAAGCAGAATGTAACTCAAGGGAGAGAGAACATTTCCCGGGACCCCCTGTCATGCCACTGTCTTTCTTCAAAATAATTTTGAAAGTCAAATCTCTCATGGAAATTAATTCCTAAAACGCTTGTTGGACATTGAAGAGGGGAAAATAAATGTAAATAGCACAAATGCATGGCTCCTATGAGAGAAGTGTGCACAGAACAGAGAATCTGTTTCTGCTGCAGCCCCAGAAAGCTGCAGAAATCAATGCTTCATTCAAGGCTATTGATCAGTACCAAATTAATTAGACTTCAAGGCTTATGGCAGTTGATAAGACAACTTGTTAATTTAGTCAATGATAGTGTTTTCCCTAAAGCAGCAAATACCCTCTTTCTCAGAAAAGACATTTCTAGCACTTGCTATCCAATTCCCCCCCCCAACCCCTTTTTTTATTTAAAAAAAAAAATTCACTTTACATTTAAATTAAGATAAGAATTGGACGGGGAGATACTTCTATTTACCCCTATTTGCCGCCTTTTGCTCTAACGTCGAAGCGGGGTGTCGATAACATCTGATGTAATTTAATACGATGGCAGCATAACATTTAGCTTCTTCGACCCGGGCCCATTGACGGCGATGTTCATTTGGAAAAGCTCGTGGGGAGAGGAGGGAGGAGGGAGAAAACCCACTTTCGAAATGTGGTGGGTTGGTGGTTTTTTCTTTTTTTAAAATGGCAAACCCAGAGCTTTTGCTTCCCAGACGAGAAGGATGCTCATGGCCACTGACAAAGGCACGGGCGCTGCCGGTCCTGCGAGCGGTGAATGAGCTGAAGGTATCCCAGAATACCCCGGACATGGGGCCGTACTTCCTGCTGGCTGGGAAGGACAAAAGGACAAAGCCGAAGGAGTGCCGGGGTCCCACCACCAGCTCTTGGAGGCACCAGTCTGCTACCAGCAGCACTCCAACCCTCGGAGAATGCTAATAAGCCACTGAAGAGCTCAGCTTTCCTGCCATAATTCTATAGCGCCGTTGAGGACCCCATAGTGTTCACTAAATAAAGACAACTAATTGAGAATTTTTTGCACATTTTGCTCAGTGGACTTGTTGTTCAGGCGGTTGGTTGGGGAGAATGTCCCCCTACTGACAACAGGGGCTGATTGTTTTGGCAGCCGCCGGGTTAGCACCATTTCCCGGGTCTGAGGCTGACTTTCGAAGTATGACAAAAATGTTTCATTTCAGAATTTTTTTCTTTTTTTTTTTTTATTTTTAATTACGTGGCTGGGAATTATTTGGGCTTCGTGAAGAATAGGCTGTCCGGTGTTCGCGTGGAAAAAAAAAAAAATTAAAAAAAAATTGCTGGCAGAGTTTCTCAGAATAAAACCTTTGGTCTTTCTCTCTCTTTTTCTCCTCGCTCTCTCTTTCCCCCCCCCCCTTTTTTTTTTACTGCATTTTCTGTGGCGAGGCCTACATTTTTGTGTCTGCAGGTGACACTTTGATTGAAACTAAAATTAATAAATCAGCTGAAAAGCTCACACCTACAGCTCACAGCAGGGCCTTGAAAACACGGTTATAAAGGGAGCTTTATGCCCTTGTGTAAAGAAGGAATAAATTACAGAAGCACTTGTTGCCCTTGGACTCGATTTTGCTTTGCAGGCTGGTATCTTATTTTTGGAGCTTATTGTTAATCAACAGGTTCCTTGTAGGTTTAGCAGGTGACTTTGCTATTAATCTCCTATTTGACCGTTATAGCATATTAATGAGGTAGGCTTCTGGATGTGGTTATGTCTCCAGCACAAGGAATTAGTTTAAAAGGTGCACTCTTTACTCAATTGCTCACAGTTAATGATGCTGCAGCCCAAATGCAAAGTAGCATTTTCTACAGCTTGTGTAGCATTAAGAGTGTTTTACTAACATTATGTTCCTCACTGTGCTTTTCTTCTGTTGTATACTTATTTCTTCTCCGTGGAGGGCTATTATCAGGCTTACTGGTCCTTCCTTCTCTTTATAGTTTTGGGGGCTTGCTTCATTTTTTATTCCCTCAACAAAATAAAGAAATTATATATAAATGACAAAATGATATCCTTTCTGATTAACGTGCACTTTGGTTTTAATTAAACAATTCCAGAGCGCTTTGGAGGTACCATTGGATTTAAATGAAATGTTCGGCTCAACATTTCTCTTCAAAACTAGCTTAATAAATATCATTATAAAGTGCAGGAATTCAACCAGCCCCATTTCACCTTGTATTTTGGGTCTGATTTAAGCTTGGAGTGAGGATACCTATAGGGGTACTTTAAGAACATAAAGAAAAGCTGAGGATTTAAGACTTAAATTTGTAATTACAAGGATCTGCCGAAATACATAATATTATGAGCCAGGCTACAAAACACCCTGGTGGAAACAACAGCTTTGTTGTAATACAGTAATTTCCACATTCCAAGGAACATGCTCTGCCATAGACGGTTATTATTGGCATTTCCTTTCATAACTTTCAGACGTGTGGTCTACCTCCCAAACAGATACATTTTCCTATTTAAATTAGCACTGTCAGGCTTATGCCTGCAGATTCCCAGGATTTTTTTTTTTTAACAAGGCCTTTTAGACGCAACGGCATATTTGTGTCAGGTTAGATGTCAGCCTTGAGTTTTAGCCTGAACCGTAAAATATCTGTCTTTTATGGATTAAGGTCAAAGTTATCACGTTACTTTAGCTTGGTATTTTGGTATTCCTCTTCTTTCTTCCCTTTTAATTGGGATATATGTTTTTTTAAGAATGAAAGGCAATAGGTCTAAGAGCAAAGATATTTAAGGTATCAGTAGTACCTTTACTGCGGGGAGCAAGGCGTGGGGGCTGGCCCCCTCCACCTCTCACAAAAACACCCGTGGAAGGAGACGTACAGCCCATATTCAACGTCATGTTCAAATTTGTATCTATATTTTCAGAACTTAACATCAATTTAAGCTGCAGCCATCACAGGGTGCTCAGTTTGAGCCTCTGGCAAGGGCTGGGGGCTCAGCTGAAGCAGGGAAGGTGCCCTGAGACGATGCACCGGAGTGAAGCATCCCCAGACAGACATCCCTGGTCACGGGGGGACAAACTACGGGGGAAAGATGAAATTCATCTGCAGACCTGGGCAGTGCCCTGGCCTTGGAGTTGGTACAATGAAGGGTCATGGTGAAACACCCAGAAATACGCTCACAAGCCTGGATCCAACCTGAGGACCCCTGCATCCCAGTGCAGGATGAGTCCAGCTCACGCCCGTACCTCTACATCTCCCTGGGACGAGCTAACGGGCTCATTTCCAGACATCCATAACTTGACCAGTTAATTTGTTAAAACCAAAGTGACATCTTCGCTATCGCAGGCCAACAAATCACCTAACTTCACTCGGAAAGGAAAAAAAAAAAAAAAAGAGAAATTTCAGCTTTGACAACAGTAATTACCACTGACTTTTTTTTTTTTTTTTTTAAGGAACCACCTTTTAAACAGTTTTGTTGGATTTTTGTTCGGAGGTTTCGCATTGCGGTCTTGTTTGTCAGGGTTCAAGGAAGAGCGAATTTTTTCCGCAGAGGCGCAACCCCCCATAAATCAGCGTTCACCGTTAAACCGCTGGCAAACCCTTGACTGAAGTGGCGTTAGCGGGGGCTGCTCTACAGCGTATTTCTAAGGAGGAATAGTTAATGGAACATGGTTTGGGAGCCCCAGCCCCCATCTCCCCCAAACTACTTACAGCACAAGGAGGTTTGAGCTTATTTTGTCTTTTCACAACTTAGCAAGATCAGACACATTTCTGCAATGCATATGCAGATTTTACCTCTTGTTACTTTCTCTAATGAGCTTTCACTTAATCAATTTGACAGTGGCCTTTCTTCCTTTTTGCTTCGTATCCACTAGGAAAGTATTCAGGAAAAAGTGTTAACAGTTTCAAGGGGTATTAGCAAAATGAAATGGTGGCATAGCCAAATTTAGGAAGATCGCAAGAGCGCTTTACGGAAAGAAAAAAAAAGAAAAAAAAAAAGAAGTTAAAACGGGGGATGTGGATTTAACAAGAATGTTTGTCTAGGAAATGAGCAGGACTGCAGACACCACTTTTAATTCCCTGCAAATAACTTAAAATAATGCTGATAATGAGTAGAGAAATCCTGATTTTATGTAAATATTATAGGTTATAGAAACAAGCACTTTCCCTGATAATATGCAAACCTTTTGAAAATAAAAATATCCTCTTTAATGGGCTATTTGAATGGGGGATCTAGCCACAGTCAGTCATCCCGGACAGGGATGCTGGAAGTCCCAGTGAAGGGATCAATAGGGCCATATCAATCCTACAGACCCAGGCTATCAAAGCCAGCTCCATATTTAATTTCTGTGGGGAGGGGTTTGATGCAGAAACCCCTCTGAGGGCCAGGCACCCACATGTTCAGTGAAGTGGGAGATCAGAGTAAGGGTGATCTCTAGGAAAGGACAAGGGGCGATGGTGGCCCAGCAGCTCTGGGTTCCCTGGACCCAAGGGATGTCCACAGAGGACATTTGATACTTCATTATACTGGCTGCAATTTATTACTTGTGGAGTTGGATGAGCACTGTTGCAATCTGGGACCCCCCAGGAGGGCGTGAAGGTGGCCCAGGACCGGTGCTGCCTTGGCTTGCAGGGGGATGCTGCGCCCCGGTGCCCGGCCAGCCAAGCTGCGCTTGTGCCTTCTCTTAATCTGCAGGCTCTGCCAGCCCTGAATGGAACGGACCTTCCCTCCTGGAGTGGGTGTCCTGGAGCCTGGCAGCAGCTTTCTCCAAGAAACTGACAGCTTTGATTGAATCCCTCATCCAGGGGTCTCACGGGGCAAGGAGAAGCCAGGGCACATCGGGTTTCATCGCATCTGCAGGCACTCGACCCCAAAAATGCACATGCACAAACAGAAGTCAGTGCTCTGCACGGTATGAAAAGCAAAACCAAGCCGGGGAATTACACCCAAAGTGGAGGTGTTGCATCTCTCTGAGTCAGTGCTTATGCACTCAATGTCATCACTAAGCTGTGTCAGCGCTGAGGACATCGCTTAGCATTAAGTTCACCATAGAGAAGTGACAGAGGACCGCTGACACATCCTTACGCTTCCTTTCTGACAAGGAAGGCAAGAGCTTTAGCCGGGGCTTTCAGGAGAATCGCAGCCTGCAGGAAGGTGGCATGGGCAGAAGGAAAATGCTCATGGGCAAATGATTTGGGGTTCTCCTCAGTCAATAAATCCACTGGAGACTCCTGGCCTGGTCTGGTTGTCAAAGTTCAGAGCCTAATTCCTGCTAACCAGGTCCTTCACAAACACCGGCTCACGGGATCACAGCCCAGTTCACAGGATCAGACCACATGCAGGGAGTGAGGCTGCACCTAAGGAAAAGTTTTTCCTTTCTCCTCGTGGGTAATTGATATCTTGGTGCAATGGAAGATGCAGCCTTTAGTCATGGGTTTCCATCGCTGCGTACCAACAACAGAATGGCCATATTCAACGGTTTGCTGTGAGCCAGTTCAGGACAGTACCAAGGAGCGCTGAGTGTCTGTCACTGGTGCTTTTTGGCTGAAACAAAAAACCCAAACCTCATCCCATATCATCGCTGAGATGGAGAAAGAAATAGAGAACAGTGGAAAGTCAGCTCTGAACCGACTGTAAAGCCTATACTAGCTTTGCGTTAACCTTAGCAGGGCAGTGAGCTTCGTGGGAAGTCCTTTGCTGAGCAGAGCCATGCTGATGTGACATGGGTACTACCAGGTTGGAGCTACTGCTGTGGGCAGGGGGTGTGGGGGACCGCGTCCTACTCCTCGCGGTGGCACAGGCCTCCTGCATGACCGCAGGTGAGTGTCCTAGCATCCCTTCCTCACTATAAAGATAATTAGTAGGGTTTGCCTGCCCTGCTGAGGTATGAAAATAAATGTGGAATCAGTGAGGTGGTCACAGAAATGGGAACTGAATGGATACCTGAGACATTTACCCAAAGGATGCTTGCGTTGGATGTGGTTATCTCCGTGTCTAAAACCAGTGACATTGCTGAAGGAAAATGCAGGCAATCCTCACCCTCTAGCTGATGTTCCCTTTCTTTTCTAAAATGGACTCCTCCCTGCTTTCCCAAGCCACAAAACGATCACTTTGCCACCCGGCACTGACCAGCTCCATCATGAGACACGTAATTACCAAGTCCAGTAAAATGTGAATTTCCCCACTGCCAGACCGAGCCGCTACACCCAGAAAACCCGTAGGAAACCGTCGCTGTCATTAGTCGACGCTGAATCTAGTTTTCAACATCATTGCCTGCAAACTGAAGGATTATGTCCCCATAAACGCTCCAAGTGCCTGCTTCAGTAAACGGCGAGCTGATGGCATTGCCTTTCCATATTTTTGATGTCATTTTGCCCTGTTATACGTTAAGGGCGGTGTTCAGTAACGTGTGCTCATCGGGAGAGACAACCCGGCGTCGTGGAGCTGGCCCTGGCAGGACTGCCGAGCAAAGGGGGACACACAGACCCAGAGCAGCTTTAGCTGGGCTTTGCTTTCCTGGCACCATTTCCATCCCAAAACCGGGGACCATGCCACTGCGGAGCCAGAGTATGTGCTCCAACACGACTTTTTCACTCTTTTCAAATATTTTATTCCGATCTTATTTTTTAAGCCGGGGTCCAAAACCTTTAAATCAGAGGCAATTTTGTTTTCCTAGCTGTCAGCAATATTTTGGCTATTTTAAGAATGTAGGACAGGGTTAAGGATTAGTACCAGCATTTCTTTTCTGTGTATCAGAGCTGCTTAGCAGTAATTAATTAGGACATTGGGTTTTGTACTCTTGGTTCAGGTCATTTGCCTATGAGCAGCTCAAGCCTTTTACAAAGGCACGCTGCATATGTTTCTGGGTACCTTTTTGAGAGAAGATTTAAATTGGCCAGATGAATAATACTTTGCTACAAGTGTTTTGCCCTAGGCAAAAAAGGTTTTCTTCATATTATCATTGCCCGGAGCTGGAATCCTCAAGCTTGATGTGACTGGTGTTATACTGTCACATGGTCATGATGTAAGAACAGGAGCTCTCTGTGTCAGACAAATCTGGATTTAGGGGAATTATAGCAGATGTTGCAAAATGGCAACAGTTTAGCAAGTTCCTTTCATCCCGCGGTTGGGAGGCAGGTCCACAAAGTCCACCCAGACAGAGAAGAATGTTATCTTTGATCCCTTTCACTCCCGGGGAAGGAGGCTCCACCCGACGGAGGATGCAACGAGGCTGGAAATAAAAATAAATTTACAGTAGCTGTTTGTTTTGCCATATGGAAATGGGCCGTTATTTATGCGTGCTGTTTGCCCAGACCTGTATAAAAGATTTTGATTGGGGGGGTAAGCGTGTTTTGTGCGCTATAAACAGATTAGAGCGTTCGAATGTTAAGATTAATGGCACGGAAAAACACTTGGAAATTTGTGCGTGGTTAAATTGCAGGGAGGACTCGCAGCTCCTCTCCACCACGCGTACGGGGACGGTGGCACAGCCGTAGTTTCGAGCCGAGGAAAGGAGGGAGGAAGGAATGTAATTGCCTCTGATACAGTGATGGGAAGCAAAAAAGTTCCACATGGCATGGTGCCCTGATTTTATCCCTCATCTAGGATTTATTTTTAATGAAAGAACCTGGAAACGGCTCAATTCACCTGCTCCTCCTTCGTTAGGGTAAGCAGCTCGTTTATACCGATGAAGCAACCGAACCCATGACGACAACGTGACAGAGCCTGTTTACGGCAAGAAAGCACCACCTGGGGTGAACAAAACACGCCAGTGTGGGACAAACAGTAATTCTTTTCATGAGTTTAAATCTGATTGGAATTTGGTCAGAATTTGCAGGATTTTTCCTAAATTGGTCAGTTCATTAAAAAAAAAAAAAAAAAAAATCCATTTGGTGACAGGCACAAAACCACCCCAACCTTTGATTAGGTTTTAATAAAAAAAAACCTCTTACCACCTGACGGTGCCATGGCCTCAGCGATGTGCAGCATGGAGAGAGCTGCTCACGCGGCGCTGGTGGAGCACAACCCTCTCGCCCAAGATGCTCATGGCCACGCTACCCAAAACCAGCTTACCCCGTGCATCCTTGGGCAGTCGTACCGAGTTCCCATCCCCAGAGAAGCTGGACGGGAGGATTTCGAGCACATGCACAACAGCAACTGTGTTTGGTATCCAGGTCTCCCCTGCCTCAGCATGCAACGTTCATTTTTAAGAAGAGACGCTCAGCTGGATTCTGTTCAGGAAGGTATTTAAGGACATGCTGAAATTTAAATACTGGAATCACGGCACTGCACTTCAGGTCACACACAAGCTTAAAATCTGTCCCTCCTTTCATACCTGCCTGAATTCAGGTCTAGCCAGGTGCATCATGCCTGATCCATACAGGAGACACTGATGGAGAAGACAGCATCAATCTTCTGATGCACCCTTCCCATGGGTGCCTGCAGTCATCTGGGTCCCTCACATATGTGAGATGTGAACAGAAGCAAGCTGAGAGACAGCTGTTGTGTCCACCACCCACATTGGGAGCCTTTTGGTACCATCTTAGGGAAAGCACCCCCAAGCTGTTCTGCCCACAGGAGGACAAAAAGGTCCTTCTCCATCTCCATCCCCATTTTGGATGCCCCAAACCAGAGGAGATCTGCAGCAGCCAAGCCAAGGTGACCCCAGCACCCTCTTGTTTCTGTGTCTGCACTGGCCTGCACCCAGGGGTGTCTTCTTAGCCTGGTTCTCCAGACCAGGGTGGTGTTTGCAAGGCAAGGTCCTAACTTTTGTCATACCAAAGGAAATGCCTGCCCTTGTCTGCCAACAAAACTGCTTGTGTAGGCATTTCTGCCCATGGGGAACACCACAGAGCCCATGCCCACAGCTACTGGTCCATGCAAGCAGTAAACCCGTTGGTCAGAAGGCCCTTGGGGTGACCTTGCAATGCAGCATTGACCCCTCTGCATCTTCTGCATCCTCGTGGAGAACCAAAACCCTATGAGTGAAAGGCTGCGATGAACATTTTGCCAAGCACAACGGAGCCTGGCTCAGCCAAAGCCTTTAATTGTCGCCACCAGGCAAATATGGGTTAAAGCAGCTCAACGCCACAATTACGGCGCGGCCAAATGCTACAACGCACACAACAGTCATAGAACAAAATTGGTCACGCCACTTAGGATACCAGCCCCGTGTGCTGGGAATCAGAGGTGTTATAAGGAAAACATGGGATCAGCACACGTTCCCATTCAAGATGCCTAATCTTGTCTACACTCAAAATGGTATTGGCTAAAATTGGTTTTCAATTGATTTAAGTTCACTGGCACAAAGCCCTGTGTAGACATTCTTAAATGGGTTTAAAAATGGCTTATCAATTTAGCTTAAGACACTTAGTAGCTAAACTAAGCTAAATCGGCATAAGCCAGGTTTAAATTGATTTATGATGTCCACAAAGAGTTTTGCACTGGTTTAACTAAATTGCTTTAAAAACATACCGCCACTTTAGCCTTCAAAAGTGAGTGCCTATGAGTGTAAGGATTTAGGGTAAATGTCTTTAAAAGCGCCTAAATATCCGAGGAGCTTATGCCCCTTTTTCCCTAAACACTTAGTCTTTTCGAAATCAGAAAATGTCCTTTGTAAACGCTACTCTAAAGTGCGGGAAAAAAAAAAAAAAGGAAAAGGGTCAGATCCTCCATGGTGTAAATTAGGGAGATATCCCCTTTTACACCAGCTGGAGGAAAGCCAAGCCCTCCCTCAAATTTTTAAAAGGACAGCAAAATTGTCTGAAAACCCAGGTTTCAGGGGGCTTGCGCTATTTTTTTCTGCTGGATTTTTTTTTTTTCTTTAACTCCTTAGGTGTAGCAGTTACGTGTGACACGCATACACTCAAATAATCGCGTCCCCCTTCGCAGCATCCCCGCACGCTACACTAATTCAGGCTTTTATGTTGACGTCCATAACCTCAGTTTGGAAGATATTTTTGAGCGCTGGTAGCCACATCTGTTATTTTCTCTCTTAATGATTTGTACTTAGCCAAAATAATAGAAAGCAGGCAGAGCTTCTTAATATTGGCTTGCTTGACATGAGCCCATCTTAGTCAAAATGTTTATTCTGCGGTTCTCCCTCTAGCTCTGGAAATTCGTGTATCTATATGTATTTGCGTGTTTTGCTTGAGTAGGCACAAATTATGCTCTCAACTGGAAATATCACAAGTGTAAATAATTTGGAGACATAAGTGTCTGAGCGAAACTCATGTAAAAGCTATTTGTTTTATGGATTTTGATCGCCAAAGTTTAAAATATGAGCAAACTTTTCATTAAGGGTTTTGCCATTTGTTTGAACACTCCTGTAGTAATTGGAAATGCAACAATTGTTTAAAAGTGGCATTGTCCATGAAAAGATTTAGTGAGGGATGAAGAAATTTCTTGAACCTAAAGACATAATCTGGTGATCCAATTCTCCCCACTGTGTCCATTCCCGTGAAACTCCATTTACTTTCTCCTATCCGTCACCAGCTCCCCCGCATCCCACCTAGCCAATCCTCTAGGTTTCCCACATTGTTTCCCCTTTTGTCTTTTCAGTCCAAACAGAAGAACAACAGACAAGGTTTCGAAGGGCAGGGAGCATCAGGGGCTGGAAGAGAATGGCTAAGATGAGGGTCAGAGTCCTAGCCCTACTGCCAACAGTTACTAGGGTTTGTGCTGCCTGGCTGGGCAGTGTTCAAAGACTTTGCTGGGCTTTGTTCCACTGTGTAGGGATTAGGCCTGGCGGTCTGAGAATTTGCCTTCTAATTAAAAAGGATAAAAGATAGAAGTAGCATTAGACTAAAACATAGCAGTGATACTTCACAGGCTTTTTTTTTTTTTTTTTTCCCCTTTTTTTTTTTTTTTTAGTCACAAGACAACGCACGAAGTTGTCAGGTTGTTTTATTTCTTTTGTTTTCTGCGCGTATGGAAAAAAAAAAAAATCATAGTCAAGAGAAGGGAGGGGAGGAGGAAAAGTTTTGAAACTCTTCCCAGCTGTTCCATATGGTGAGTGAAGGCTGAATTTCTGTGTGCGCTGTGACAATTTTGCTCCCTGACTATTGTATTTATTGACAAGGATTACACCAGCTCCCTATCACGTCCTTTAGTGCTGTACCAAAAGGTGAGGGAATTCCCCACGTCATCCTTCCTGGCCGAAGGAGCCTACAGGAAACCTGAATTTCTTCTTGCACAGCCTCTCCTTTTTTTTTCTTGCCCTCAGCCCTCGTCAGGCACACTCAAAAGCAGCCACAAACCCTCCCCTCAAATTAACCGGGACATATTATTTTACCCGTCCAATGTGAAAAATGCCAGAGGCCGTGTCCAGATAGCCATTGCTTATGGCACCGCTTTAATTACGCTTAAAAAAATCACGCGTTTCGAAGGGGAACGAGAGGCCAAATCTCCGCAAGCTGTTACTCGTGTGAGTAATCCCAGCTCCTGCAAAAGCTCTATTCAGGGCAGCCGCCAAGATCCAGCCCCACGCAGGATGGTGAGGACGGGCGTAAATCCAGGCTCTGCCAGCCCAACAAGGGCCGTTGGAAGAAATCCCTGCCATTTACAACTTGATCTGCCTTTAAAAACATCCTCCAAAGCCGTACCCGGGGCAGGGGGGAGCGGCGGTGTTTCGGGAGGGCTCTGCCGACTTCCCAGGACGACCGCTTTTACCCTAAGAGAGAAGCTGAGGTGAGCAGTTGCGTAAGGGCCGCTGATGAGATTATATTAATTACTTTTCAGAAGGGAGGAAAAAAAAAAAAAAAAAAAAAGAAGAAGAAGAAAAGAGGGGGTAGGAGTTTGGTGGAGGACTTGAGAAGCTTTCAAAGCCGCCGAGCTCGGGTTGCAGGCAATGATAAAGGAATGCCCTTTTGTTCCCACACATCTCCCGTTACGTCACGACGAGCCCAATTTCTTCTGAATTCTGGCTGACTTTGCACGTAGTAAATAATTTGGAAGAGACGACAGACCAGGCGAAAATTATTCACAGCAGCGAGTTGTTGCGCTCCATCCTGCAGGATCCTAATGGGAAAGCATTTCTCACAGGAAAGCATTTCCATTCATTAAATTTTTTTGCACGAGTTTTCTTTCCTCCGAGCCAGTAAAGATGATATTTGCCCTGTGCCATAGCATGAGGAGAAGGGAGAAGATTTATAAGCATCACTTGGGCAAAAATGTCGTTGTCTTTAACAAAAATAAACGCTGTCAGACTGCTGTGAGCTAGCTCGAAAGCAATACTAATGTGGCAAATTATCCCATTGATTTTAGGCAGGGTTCTTCATTGATTTTTGCTTAAAAAAATGGTCGTACGATGCAGCCCATGGTGGCTAACTTCTTAATATCAGTGCATTTGTGAAAGGTTAGCAATGGACTCCTGTTCCTGCCCTTCTGCTCAGTTTTAAGGACATGGAAATTTAATAAAACCTGCGTGCTGCTCTCTGGATATCAGCGTTTGAAATGAGACCTGCTCTTCTTTGGTGGCTTTACAAGCAAATAGATTCAACGTCCCCGCAGGACAACATTCCCAATTCCCTCCAGGCCTGCAGTCAGCTCCTTTCTGCCTCCACCCCTGAGAGCCAGGCGCAGGATCGGGCCACGCTTTGGTGCTGCGAACCCTCTTTTATTGATCTATGTCCTTAACGTCGTTTCAGAGAGACTGAAGCAAAGGCAAAGGTCCCCCCTCCCAGTTTGTATTCCAGAGGACTGGTGCTAACTGGGAGGCAGTTCCCGGTTTGCCCCATGATGGGGCTCCCTCGGAGGAACCCCGCTAGCTTTTTCAGCTGGCTTTGCGGTGAGGAGCCGGGATGAAAACCCCTCGGAGCCGCGCTTCCAGACCTCCCCACACCTCCTCCTCCTCCTCCTCTTCCTCCTCCGGCGCTGCTCGTTCTGTGGGGCTCAGCCTGTTCCCATAACACAAACTGGGGGGGTGGGGGGGGAGGGCTCCTAGCACCCATTTGCCATGAGGCAGGGAAAACTATGCGGGGCATAAAGAGGAATATCATATTTTTTAAATACAGAATCTATTTGGGTGATGTGTTAGAAGCACTTAGCACGAGCTGCGTCGTCTCGACCGCCCCGAGAGAGGTGCGGGTACGAGCGCCGTTACTCTTCACTTATTCACCGAAGGAAGGAGACGAGCCGAGGGGGCTTTAGATTTGAAAGAACGTTCCTAATATTGGCATTATCATCAACGAAAATATTTTTAAAGGCCAAACGAATATTCATTTATATTTATTTGCTTAATCTAATGATCTATTGTGATTCTCCCTTTCATCTATTCTTCCCTTGATGAGTGTGTGGCACTCCCATTAAGATTAATAGCGGTTTCACATGCACAGTCAGGGGAGATTAGACCCCTGCCCCGGCCTCCTGCCAGCCCCATGTATGTCTTTGGATTCAAGCTCCGAACCCTCACTGATGTCAGTGAAAGCGCCATGTGTACAAAAAGGCCCAATCCTGCCCGGTGCTGAGCATCCTCCCAGCCAGCCCAGGCATTTAGAAGCGGCAGGGCACAGCATCTCCCAAAAGGCATTTATTATGCCGTAAAGTCTGGGACTGTCTGGGGAGCATATGTTTATGTGGGGGTCACTGTTTCTGTGAGCACGAGGGGGGATTTTTATGACAGACCAGTCTAGAACGGCATATGGGGACCAGCGCGGGGTGCACTGGAAACATTTTCCAGCAAAATAAAACACACAAAACCTGTCTCTGAATGTGCACGTTACCATCCTTCTACGCAAAGTGACCTCCATTCTTCGTGGGCACACAATGTGAAATACCTCTGCCATCATGCAGACTGGCCCAGAGACATATTTGAGCCACCCAGCTTTGAAAATTAAGTATATATAATATATCATGCTACTTTACCAGGCAGGGGCTGCTCCAAAGCCTTGGCATGGGAGCCCTCCTGTCGCCTTCAGCAGGATTTGCAAGGAGGCCTTTCTTCCAGTGGCATGAGAAATACTTTTGCTGCAAGCTGGGGTCCCAGACTTGCAAGCATTTACGCTTTTGAGAGGCAAAAAGCTTTTGAATGGTCCTGGTGCCAAAAGCTGCTGGCAGGTGTAAGGGTTTGCAGCACCTGAGCAGAGGAGGTTCACGCCGTGTATGGGGCCTGATTTGAGAAAACACATTTTTCTGTTGCTGCCTTGTGTCATCCTTTCATTTGCGGGAGTTTACCAATATCCCCTATTATGTCCTGATCCTGACCTCGTCAGAGTAAGTCCACTGACTCCCTCAGTCCTTGGTCCGTGGAAGATTTTTCTCCTCCTGTTTGCATGGTGCATGGTATTTCTGGGGAAAGAAGGATTTACCAATTGCTAGCAAAGAGGGCCGAGCCACAGCCTCTGAAGACTGCTAATACGGCCTCGTGCCTCAGTTTCCCCAGGCATTTCGTGTATGGTGATACCTGTGGCTTTCCAGCAGCACCATGAGAAGTAAGAGAAACATTTATAAAGCTTTTTGAGGCTGACAGGCATAAAGGGCATTTATACCCACGTTTGTCAGATTACTTCCAATATTCACCCGGGCTCTTCAATAGCAACACTTACTAATTTTCACTGCCCCGAAGCACCGAAAAACAAAGATCCGGGCTAAGCGACGTGACCAAAGTCAGGCAGAAAGAGTGAGGGAGAGCCAGAAAGTGAGCAGGAGTCAGAGGCTAGCACGGGAACTGCTACGCCATCTGGCCCCTGGGCTTGCTCGCCAGCCATCGCACAATTAGGGTATAACCGAGTACACGACATTGCTTCCCTGCACTGTATTCGGGCTTCGCTCTCGCTTCCCGTAACGACCTCGTTATTGATTTGGGGGGCTTCCGCTCAGAGCTTCTGCATCCCTCATAACACACAGCCTACGTACAGGCTATAATTTTTATATATATGTCATGCTATCTATATCACAATATCCATCATCTATCATCATACACCTGGTAACCACGTCCTGCCAATATTTACACGTATATTCAAATGTAAACATTTCAATAACTCCTATTTAAATACGACTATAACTCTTTACAGTATCGGGCACTAAATCTATTTGATCGATTAGATAGATATGAGTAAATGATGAATATGTGTGTTTATCAAATGCCTTCTTGAACATTCGTACGGCAGTACGTCTTCTTTTGGATTTTCTTATAAGTAATAATAAATACATTGAAGTGCTGCAATTATGGCCATGGCTCATGAGATGTTTTAATAAGTGAAAATAATCTGTAGAATTTCAGCTATTTCAGTAAATGCTTAGAACGCGCATTTTAATCTCTCCAAGATCATCATCCTTGTTCTGAGTTCCTAAAATCCTGTGTTGTGATTTGCTTTTATTTTCATTTTTGGCTTAAGCAATAGGCTTGAAAGTGGCAGCTCTGAAAACAGATTTCTTTATCCAGAAGCCAGTTTGGAGAGCGTCCACACAGGCTGCTATTCTAAGGCACCATTTCGAAGACTGCCATCTCCACGATGGCATATGAGATGTAATTTAGTCTCTGTGTTAATTTAGCCCAGGGTCTCTCCTGAACAGAGAAGACCGGCCGTGCCAAATTCTGTTAAACTAGGGATGGTGCTTTTGTGATACGGACAACTGTCTACCAGGGATTGAGCTGAGACCACCAAACTACTTTCATTTAGATTCTCAATTTAGTCTTGAACCAAGGTCAGAAGGTAAATAGCCAGGGCTTTATCTTCCCAGCCAAGCCCCTGGTAGAGGGTCTCTTTGAAGTGGAGTGTGATCACTGGCGGTTTCAGAACTAATGTCCAAGACAGTGATGTATAATACATTCGCTTCCATTTTACATCTGCTGGTATGATCGCAGGTTAATTCAAGTACGGTTTCCCAACAAAGGAGTGTTTCTATCCAGCCGTAGTCTTAAAAACAAATCTGAAATAAACTCAAGATGCCCTCTTGACACCATCCCCTCCCCAAAGAATATATGTATTTTTTTTTTCCCCACTGCTTTGAATGCCAGTTACTTTGGGTCTAATCCTGCTCTTGCTGAAGTCAATGGCACCATTCGCATTCACTTCAATGAGTAAGGCAGTTCGACGATGTTCCCTGCATGGGTTGGTGGCTGCACATCCTCCAGGTGGCCAGAGGGAAGGAGATGTCCATTTGCAGGGACATTTTCTGCCATGACACGCAGGGAGAGGTATCTGGTGGCAGACACCACTTCACAGGCAGGCTCTACGCTCATCGTTCGAGCCAGTCAAGCCACAAACCTTGAACACAGGGACACATTTGTGGTCATCTGGCAATACCAATTTAAGAAGTCCCATGACCTTCCTCCTGTGTCTCCCCATTCACTTGTACCAGTGCACTTGGGGTTTTTTTAAGGATCTGCATTCAAAACCCTGAACATTCCTCCAAGGTTTATTCCCAGATCAGCTCCCTAACCCAGATCACATCATTGCCCTGCAAACAGTTGTGCCAGCAGAGGCACACTCCTGGAGGGGGCATGGTGAATATCGCAAGGAGAAGATGGCCACCAAAGACCCCATCTCTTCCAACCATGCCCCAAAACTCCCACCAATTGATTTCCCTTCCCAACCATGTGCCACGATGACCACAGTTACTTGGCACAGCAAGGCAGCCATCATCCTGCTGATGGCCCCTTGCACATGACGTTGCTGCATCTAGCCCGGGACGCCTCTGGCAGGAGCAGACCACATCGCTGCTGCTGCGCCTCAAGGCTGGGGGACAAGGGAGGCTTTGTACACTCCCCTGGCACCAAAAAAACAGTAGGGTTATCTCTCACCCTTATAAAAACCTCTCAGAGATGTGGTGGCACGCTTCTAGCCAGAGCTAATCTGATGCCAGTGTTGGTAGCGTGTTCGCTGCCACGTGTCTGCGCACCTCTCACCTTGGGTTGGTTCTCCACATCTGCATTCCCAGGTGTAGGATCAGGTCCCACATGGAAGGGAAGGGGAATCGCTACCTTTTTGCCTTTAGCATTCATGTTTCGCCATGAAGGGCTGCTGTAGAAGTGGATTTGTATCAAAATATCCCTTTTTATCAAAGCTTTTAATGAATACGCCTGAAAAGTCTTTCTTTTAATGCCACAATTTCTTGATTAAAACAGAGCCAGACTTCACCTAACTGGGTCTGAAGATTTGCGGCTAGCCAAGAAGTGGACTAGAAAGGAAATAAAGCCCTGTGAACTCCAACCAGCGTGCCCAGGCACGGCTGTATGCCGTGCAACCCCCTCCCTCCCCTGCACCCAAATACTGACTGGCAAATCCTGACATCACGTGGCATGACATTATTGCAGCATTTAAGCACCATAGGCTGAATGGGAAGAGCTACATTTATTTTCTCTTAGTAATACTGGTGGGATGCAAGGGATGGATAAAGTAGGTTTCTGTTCAGATGCATCCGAAAAAACAGGCAATTTTGCAATACACAATGAAATCACAGAAAAACAAGGCTGGAAAGAGCATTGAGAAGCCACCTAGTCCATTCCTCTGCCCCAGGGCAGGGTCACCCGTATTTTTCAGCCTGATGTTTGTCTAACATGCAGTTAAAAGCCTTCACGACCCCTCCAGGCAGGCTGTCCCAGCGCCTTTCTGCTCATGGGAAGAGTTTCTTAACATCTAAGCTGAACCTCAGGGCTGCACCCGATGCCCTCCCTTCTTTTCTTAACCCCTTGGACACAGAGAACAGACTCAACGCCCCCCTCAACAGCTTTGTAGATGTTTGACAGCTGCTGTCATCTCTCCCTTCGTGACCCCCTGCTCCAAGTTAAACTGACCAAGACATTTTCAATTCTCATCCCCTGCTTCAGTGTAGCCACGGTGCCTCCCAAGGCTGGTGTCACCCATAACCACTCTCTCTTCCACCGAGCAGAACAAGGGCAAACCCCTGAAGGCCTCCATGCAGGGCAGCCTTCCTTTTTCGGCAGTGGTTGTAGAGAACTTGTTTCTGGTGAAGTTATCTGGCCATATCCTATCCAAATTACAGTGGTTTCCTTTAAACATTATTCCACTGTTTTGAACTTGGCTGCTCTTGGCAAATCCGCATTGATTGCCATTGACTGCAAGAGCTGTATTGCATTTTATTTATATTCTGGACTACCAGCAGTTCCACCCACCAAATGACTTAGGCATTTCAGAGAACACACCCCTGCTCAAAAAATGCCTCATCCCAATCACAGAAGAAACTCTTGGAACTAGTAGAAAATAAATTAAAAGGAAGGCTGATCCATAGCTATCAGGCTACAAACTAAATGACACGCATTTCAGTCAAGGCAGTGCTAGCACTGTCCTGTGCGGTCTAGGAAAAATCGGCTACTTCTGGGAAAGATTTGTCCTTTACATTGGATCCCTAAGACAGGAGCATATGATGCTGCTTGGAAATTGGGGAAAGAACTCCCTCCCTCAGGTTCTCTGAAAGTCTCTGTTTCTACCCAATAACTATACCAGGGGCTTAAGTTAGCTGCCTAAATTAGATAGCGTGCAATATGGCCTGCAACATCCCTGGTGGGGATTCCCCATCTGTAAAAAAGGAAGCAATTTCTACCTAACAGTGGGCTATGAGGGAAGAATTAATAAGTTAAAGAAGATGAGGCACTCCTATAAACAGTCAAACACTGTAATGGGCTGTGCCGGGTCACTGCTCTGCAGCTGGACGTAGCAATCCCGCAGACCCCTCAGCACACTGGGATAACATGTTTGACCAGACCCTTGACCACCCAGCTCCTCCTCTTCTTGAAGTGTCAAGATTTGTCACATCTCATAGCTGTTATCAACTGAAAGACCGATGTCAAAGTCATGACATGCCTACTGAGCAAGTGCAGAGCCACCCATGCCGGCTTCACGCTTTAAACCCAGCAGTGGAAGGAGAAGACTACGAAACAGAGCTTATTAATACAGCTAAACTACTTCCAGAGACCATCTAATACACCTGCATAAATTTTGCATAAATGGCTTTTACGTCACTCATCACTAGAAGCTCCTTGGCTAGATGGTACTGGAGATGACAAGAAGAAGTGTGACCGTCAGGGCCCTGACTGGGAGATGAATAATGGGATCCAGTACCTGAAAACTGAAGTTAGACTCATGGAGCCTTATTTAGCCTGTCTTAATTTCCTCCTCAATAGCTCAAGGCCCTCAGAGGCACTACGCCAACAGGCATCACCAGACTTAGGGTCTGGGGTGGGAATGGTCCGCTGAGATAAAGAGGAAATTGGGAAGCAATTAATGACCAGAACAAATGGCCAAGGATTGCAGTGGAGTCTCCACTGCTAGAGATTTCCATCTCAAGACTGGATATTTTTCCAAGTGAGATTCTCCAATCCAAACATGAGTTAATCCATGGACATCTTCTGGAGTGCATTAAACAGCAAGGCAGATGAGACAAGCACAGTTGTTCCTCTGGCTTTTAAATCTGTGACTCCCCATCTACCCAGACACCACAAAGCCTCATTCTCCCCATGAGTAGCACCGGCCTAACACAGACATTCCTCTTCTCTTTCTCAAGCCCTCTCAACATACCAGGTTTGCAGTAACTAATGGCATATAGACAACCTCGCTTCTCCCCATCCAGGAGAGGTACATGACAATTTGATCCCATTAGGCCTAGAACCATAAAAAGATACAGTCCTTCCAAAAATGCATGCATCTGTGCCTACCATTTCAAAACACAGACATCTGATGGCATCCACAGCCCAGATTAGGCATTTCGGCTGCCTGTAGGAAAAGAAGAGTGAAAAGGGATCCAAAATAGCCATCCTGTTGCATGGAGAGTTGTCAGCACTGGCCAGGAGGAGAAATCTGCCAGTTATGAGAGGCTCAAGACCCACCTCTGGGCTCCAGGAGACACCAGGTCTCCCACTTGGACTCAGAGAACCACACACCCTTTTTCTAGCCAAGCAAAAGTGGATAAAGGTTTCTAAATTTGGGTTCAAAGGCTGGAAGCATGATGCTTAAATAAACTGGACATCTTGGTGTTTATGAAGCATGAGGACCTGGCTGTGCTTTCCTTCTCAGCCTGAACATCTCCTACATCCTCAGTGTCCCAGTCACAGCCTACAGCGAGGCTGTGTTGGGGACAGTCACCATCCTCCTACGGAAGGTGGGTCACTGTGCAGAGGGGACGGCAGAAACCTTCCAGTAAGAGGGAAAGCCACTGGCTCTGATCACAGCTGAGCACAGATGCTTGAGAAAAAAGCTCTAAAAACCCAGTGTATGGCCTTTTCAAGTGTTTTCACACCTGTGCATCTTCTCATCACCCATAAAATACCATGCCACGTCTTTTTATTTCGGACCCTGCCAGTTTTGAATGCAGCAGTGCCTGATGGTGGTGGGCACTGGTGATGGTGGCAGGGGTCTGAGTGAGGCTTCCTGCTAGGGGACACATGAATTTGCCCCGCCATGTGGTGCAAGTAGGGCTGATAGGAGAGCTGATGTGAAATGGTGTACATGCTTTGTGTCAAGCAGGAACATCAGATGAAGATCTGCCCTTAAATTTTAATACAGATGAGTGTGGATCAAGTCAGAGCCAAGCAAACATGACTTTTCCAGTTCAGATCCAGTGCAAACCATAGTGGTATGGCTCTTACTCAGGAACAGGCTGACCCAAACCCCTGCAACCACCATGACTCTCAGAAAGATTGCTGCTAAATCCAAACTGTGAAATTGGGACTTGGCCCTAGACCAAGCCAACATCTTGGCTGGACTGAGAAAAGCCACCAAGTAGACACTGAGAAATGAGTAGTCTGCTCCCTTTCTACAGAAATCTTTTCCAAGGTCTCAATCAAGTGCCCCAACTTTTCAAACCTTGGTCACCTCACATAAAATAATAATATATAAAAAAAAATAGACAATGCAGGAGCAGTGTTACAAAAATATAAAGGAGATTTACAGATGGTACAGAGGAATTTGTGCAGATTTTTATTTGGGGGAAAGGGGTGGATTTGTAGCGAAGCACTTGGACCCCCCCATGTGCACCACCTCTCTCAAAAATCCATCCTTCCTGTAATTCTTCTCCTCCCCTCCCCAGCCTGCTGCTCTATTCCCCCCACCCACCAAGAAAAATTTGGAAATCCCATAGAAGTGAACTGCTTGAATTTGGGGTGTCAGTCCTGTTAGGCAGCCGGTTCCCCTTCAACACGCACACACACACAAAGGAAGCCATGGGAATTTCTTTGGAAATTCAGCGGCGCCAGTGCAGGGAGGTAAAGGTACAGCAGAATTGAGGTGCATCCAGGCAATTTTTCAAACGTGCCTGGAAGAGGCGGCAGGGATTTCTCTCAACAGCGTTGAATTCAAATCTGAGACACAAGGTTTGGTGAAAAGGATTGCTATTTTTAATACCCACAGTTTTCTTGTGTGATTCCAGCTCTCTAAGACCCTAAGACCTTTAAATTCCATCTAGTGTCTATCACATGCCATTGAATTGGCATGTTTGCAAATTGCATGCAGTGAGATCCTTCCATACCAGCAGCTCTGTCTCAGATTCCCCACCATCCCTGCCAAACTAGTATTGCCTGCACATTTTTTTCATCTTTTCATTGAGTTCTGTGTGTCAGCCAACACATTCTTTAGAATAGGCTTCAGTAGGCATGGTAACTGGTTCCTGGTTGCAAGCTGCCTTATGCGTTTGCTCCTATTTCTTTCTGGATAATTTTCCCCCTCCTTCTTCTTAGGTGAGGACTTAAAGCGTCTTTAGCGTTATCCGTTCCATCTGTTGTGTTTGCGATAAAGAGCCGAGATATAATAAAAAGTCCTAATTGAGGTAGTGATGCGGTGAATAAGCAAAGCTTGTTCATCGGGACTGCGAATCTGGACTGGTGATAGCCGCAGGTACCTCGGGGCTGCTCAGCCTGACTGCGATGTTGACTTTGTCTAATTGCAGGGGAGGAGCTAGAAAAGCAGTGAAGGGCAGTGGCACACACAGCGGGAGAGCTGGAAAATACTGGCATAACCACGCAGAGCTAAACAAACTGACTGACAAAGCTCTTGGCGTATTATTAAAAAATCTGGCAAAACGCTCATCTCTTGACAAAAATGTAGAAAGACTAGTAATGCATAACTTTATCCGATGTTGGATTTTAAAGTGGCTAATGCCAAGTTGTCTGTCAAAATTAATAGGGCATTGCTGCTTCTTATAGAATGGGAAAAAAGGGAGAGAGCGCGCATACATTTTATTCATTTATTCATCTCTAACAAAAATGATGTATCTGCTAAAAATTTATTTAGGGAGGGCTTTGCTAGATGCTCATGTTCATTCTGAAACAGCAATATTCGAGGAGCAATGCTGGCTTGTACTTACTGGGGTTAACGGATAAAACCTCCCAGAAAAATAATATCAGAAAAAGTCTGCTATCATCTCAAACCTGGGTACGAGGGAGTTTCAGAGACACTGTTACCAATCTGCATCTCTGCCCAGATGCATATTTTCCTTTTCTGATGATTTACATCCATCGATTTCATTTTTCTATGTGCTGCTTCAGGAGAACAACATGGATACTCAGGGTCTTCACAGGCACTAATCCATAAACAGATTGGTTTGCCATCAGCCATAGTTAAACTTACTCGGCTTTAGTGTTTGCATGAGATTTTGGCTCTGTTGCTTTAACTATGGATGCCTGACACCTGAGCTTTGCGGCTATGTCGCCCAGAATATTCCATGACGTTTATGGTTTTTGCAGTAGAACTTGTACAGACCTGCTCCGAACACCAGCTCCGTCGTACAAGCCTTAGCCACCCGGCTAAAAAAAAAAAAACAACAACCAAATTAAGAAATTTGCCTAAGTTGCTTTGCTATCTTTCAAATGACTGATTAGAGGTCCTGAAAATTTCTGAAGACTCTCCCTTTCTACCCAAAACTCATGGGTGCCAATATGTCCTTCCTGCTCTGGAGAAATGGCCACATCAGCCTGCAAACTCTCCAGCACTGCTGCCCCTGGCGCAGAGCACCCGGAGCTCCCTCCGGAGCACAGGCCATCGTGAAACCAAAAAATGCCTGGATCAGTGCAATTTAAAATGAAGACACAGCTGGCTTCCTTTGCGATCCAAGGGATTTCTACATAGCCTGAATACAGTATCACAACACGCTACCAAAAATAGCCCGGCACATTTGGGTGTTTCCAGGAGGGACCAAAGTCAGGAAACCATTTTATTAGCACACCCAAATAAAGAAAAGACATTCCCTGCTTTAAGAAGGTGATAGTCCAAGAAATGATGAATTTTCTTCGCTTTTTTTTTTTATAGGAGGCTGTGAACATTGCATACATCCATTGTAAAACCACAGGGGGACTCACTGGTCAGTACTGGTGAACTCCTGGGGTGCAGCACTTTGTATCCATACTTCACACATTGGCAAATGTGGCTCATTTTGTTGTGTTAGTAAAGTCTGAGCTTAGTCTTTTCCCAAGGAGCCTAATAAGCGTGGTTGGACCGTCCTTACAGCGGCGATAGAGGATACGTTTCGAAGTACAAGCATTTTCAACAGGTAAGGAGAGAAGCCCTCCACCCACAGCACCTCCAGAAGCCACCAACCTGGTGCATGACCAAGTATTCCTGCACCTCTGAGGGGCCCACTCAGACTTTGCAGTTACTTGGAGTCACCCTACGCATTTCAGCCTTTTAAACCCTCCCTTCCAGATGGGACACAGTGAATCCGGGTGCCCATCTGAGAGCCGAAGCCTTTCCTTGCTAACGAGTCGCCCCCCTGGAGGAGTGTGAGTAAACGTTGACACTCGACACACACACACACACAAAAAAGAATGGTGCAAATGTTCTTCAAAGGCTGATGGAATAAACATGTAAATACAAGATGGGCTGATTTCCTACTGCTCATGTTTGCTCACTGTGAACATTTGGTTCACTTGGCTTTCCTCATTATTTCAGCTGGGGAAAGTCACTATATGAATTAATAGCAGATTTCCCCGCTGAAAATAAATGTTTACCAGTATTTATTTTTTTTTTTCCTTTTGGCAGAGACCAGGCTTTTTTGTCTGACTGCCTCCTTTTTGGCCTGCACATCCCCGAGGTGTGTAATTAAAGTGAGGGAATTTGCGCATAGTGCTTTAGGGGCTTAGTGAATAGAAAACATAGGATATTTCATCGATTTGGTGCACACGATATTGTCAGAGTGTACATTTCCTTTGTAAATCGCAAAAAGAGAGCCGTAATAATACACGTGCATTCAACACTGAGTGCAAAAAAAAAAATTTAAAAGACAAATAAAAATAAAGGAACTGTATCTGTTTCCAAATTCTAACATAAAACACATTCAAAAGAGCAATTTAGATTAAAACAGAAAAGGCAGGAGCTTCAACATGGTTCCGAATTAACAATCAAGCTATACTTTCCTCGAGATATAATTTCACTTAGAGTAGGTGTGGAAATCTTTGAAAAATTCATTATACAGAACCACATGTGAAAATAAAGATTTGTGTCAGTAAAAGATTCTTCGGTTGCTCTTAAAATATAAAAAGTACGTTAAATAGCATGTGTGTATAATATATAAAGAGCGTCCAATCTGTGCAGTGAGTAGGCATCTGCAATGTGCCTCACGTGTTCTGGGGATTGCCTGTTGAAATAATGTTGGGTGTCTTGGGATAGGAGGAGAAGTAAATTCTCTTTTTTGGAGAGGTCTAAACAAATGCACGCTCTGGAACTTCCTTGATGGTCAGGTTGGTGCAAATACATTTGCTCACTATAAAAAGGAGATGGTTATCCATGACTCAAGTTGGACCCTTTGGACCCGATGAAGAGGTACAGAGAACAAGAAGCACAGACCACAACTACAGCTGTTCAAGCAACCCAGCTCAACCCAACTCAACTTCTGCCCCACCGGGTGACATAGCACGCAGGACGTGTTTCCTACTATTCCCTGTCCTGTCTCCAAATGCAGCACCATCTCAGACATCAGGAAAGAAGACAACACATACAAATATCTTAAGGGTGGATGTCACAAGGACAGAGCCGGACCCTTTGCAGTGGTGCCCAGCGACAGGACAAGGGGCAATGGGCACAAACTGAAGCAGAAGAGGTTCCGGTTGAATATGAGGAAAAACTTCTTTACTTTGAGGGTGACCGAGCACTGGAACAGGCTGCCCAGGGGGTTTGTGAAGATATTCAAACCCCGCCTGGACAATGTCCTGTGCCACATGCTCTAGGAGAACCTGCTTTAGCAGGAGGGTTGGACTAGATGATCTCCTGAGGTCCCTTCCAACCCCTGCCATTCTGTGATTCTGTGGGGCAGCCCATCCTCAGCTGAGCACCATCAAGAGGAGGAGAGCTCTCTAATACACTGTCTGTGTGCTATTTATGTAGGTTGTCCATACCAGGAGTCTGGCCGGGATCCTCTGCACTGCACAAGTGCCAAGATACAAATAATCTGCGTGCAAGGAGCAAAGCAGGTTCACCAATCTCCCATTCAGCGGAAAGCAGTTCTAGCCTGCCCAGGACGGAAGGCCCAAGGCTGATGCTGTGATCCTCTGCTTAACAGATGGATGGTGACACGCTGGAACAGATTATCTGGTGAGATGGTGCAATTTCCAGCACTGGAGGTCTCGGAGGTATCTTCCAGCCCTATTGCTCAATGAATCTATAATGCATTGTTTCGTGAGCGAGTCAAGACACTCCCTCAACTCTCAAAACAGCATGCAAAGGACAAATTGCTCTTTTTTGCATCTCTTCCCACTAAGCAGAAGGGAAAAAAAGACATGGGGTGGGAATGCAGAGGGAAAGGAGGAGAGTTCAGCATCTTCCCACGGCTCTACTTTGTCCAGGCTATAAAGCTTTGTACATGTTTATTCACATCCAAAAAAATGCACGTGAAAATATAATTTTTCTCTTCTTTCCTCTGACCCCTCTGATATCTTCTTCACAGCAGTTCAATTTCAAGAATCCATTGGAGAAAAAATGCATGTAGAATTGAAAAAGAAGCATTTTATCATTAAAAGAAGACATCCCAGGGCATGTTAGGGGATACCAGCAGAGAGAGGCTGTTTCGTTGGGACCTCAGACCTTATCCTCCCCTGAATTTCCAGCTCTGCCTGGCACACTTGAAACAAGCAGCTAATTCAAACAGTTTATTTCAGGTCAGTATTATTATTACAATAGAGTTCTACAACAGGCAGGATTTGGGGGCTGGTATTATGAGTTATCTGAACTTCAAGGTATTTATTCTAACTGTAAATGACCTTCCTGACCTCCCCTCATTCTCACTCCATCAATGTGCTGGACTTCATCATTTAAAGCCAAATCTAACATTACTTAAAGTCCAAATCAGCACCATCCACTTGTAACAACGTTATTTGCAGACTGTCAAATAAATTAAATATTTAACTAATCCACTGACACCCCATCCTATTATTTCCCTGATCTGCAAAGACAGAAGTAAAACCCAAGTACATCATCCCAGCTTTCTGTGGACATTTATGTCTCAGAGTCGTATCCCAGCACCGCAGGAGTCAGAGCCATTTCAGCCTGCTCAGCCAATCTGCAAAGTCCAGCCAAAGTCACAGCAAAGTCAGTCTTGTTGGATTCGCTGTATTGCCCCATCCGCTCATCACCCACTTGCCAAGCAGCGGGGCATTTCCTGAACAAAAATTTGTATTATCAAGTCCATATATCTTATATCAGTTCTGGGGTTGCCGCCTTCATTTATAGAGAATAAGAAGGGAGAAATAGCACAAGTACGCTCGAAGAAGAGTGGTGCAAGAAGTACAACTTTGCGTGCATAGAGCTGGAAGGGAGAAGTGTATTTAATATTTAATATATTAATAATGTTAGGGCCAGGGTTTAGTGGTGGGATGGCAGGGTTAGGTTAAAGGTTGGACTCGATGATCTTAAAGGTCTTTTCCAACCAAAGTGATTCTATGATTCTATGATTAATCTCTCCAGCTGCAAGGGTTTCCTTGCCTGCCGGCCATGCAGCAGTGTTTGTAGGACATGGGAACCTCTTCAGGGAGGCAGATTCACCTGACACCCCCAAGGACAGAGTTTGCAATGCGCTTCAGCAGTCAGCACACACAGAAACTTTGCCATTTATATATAATGGTTATGTGACATTCCCTGATCTTAAAATAACAAAGCATTTTAATCACAGAGACTTTGACCTTTTGGTCAAGTGGAACGTTTGCTATTTAATTTCTTTACTTTTCATACAACACATTAGATCCTCCCCGTAAAGTAACTCGGGAGACTGCTTGGCAGAGAAAAGCTGGGTTTGTGGTAAAGGCAACCACAAAAGGTTCAGCTCAGGTCTATGTACAGCCTTCCTGGCTGGGTTCAGGCAATTTGCTCATGTTTTGACCCATCTGATCCAGTTTTAGTTGTCCAAGGGGGACACGCGAGTGTCTTTTTGCATCCTCTGGGATTCAAAATTGATCGGGCAGCAGGGTGGCCCAGACACACCCTGACCTCCTGTCATGTGCCATCTCCCTTGATTTTAGAAGAGCATCCAGCTGGGTTAAAGGAAGGCACAGATCCCCAGTGTGTAGATGTGACCATCCATTGCCTCCAGTGGAGCCTGAATCCTTCTGGGGAAGGGGCTGAACTCTCCTCATCTCAAATCAGCAACAGCCTGGTCACCTAAACAGGCATTAAAAACCATAACAAAGATGAATGCGGTAAAGAAAGATGTTGATGTTTCTCTCTCCTCTCTCTTTTTAGGCAGCTTTATACTAACTCACTACAAACTTCTGCCCCATCCCTTCTTCCCCCGTGGCCATTCGGCGTAGTTGGGTAGCAGAGGGACCAGCTCCCGATAGGAAGTCTTTCCATTTTCCTCACAGCCAAGAAGGGGGAATGTGAAGGCAGCATGATTGAGGCCTTACAATAAAAACCCCACCGTCTGCTCCTCAGCTTTCAGCCTTTCACTCTTCACCCCCCTCCGTTTCCCCAGGCCCTCATTGCAAGCTGATCATGTTCCCGAATACCACAGGTCATTGTCTTCCCACAGCCTCAGGAGCTGCAACCTGCTGAGGCCGCAGTGCCAGAAGGCAGCTCTTTCCCTCTTTGTGGTTTGCAGCTGATTTTTTAACATTTCCTAAAGGGAAGAGGCGTTGGGACCGGCTGTTACCACCACGCGTGTTTTCATTTCGCAGCGTTGGCGCTTAGCGGTGCAAGCGCCAAACTTGAATTCAACGAGCTTTGGCTTTTCCTTTCGCCGCGCGTTTCGAGATGACTGGCGAGGACCAGGTACGCAGTCGTAGCTCCGTTTTAAAATCTAACTACTGAGCAGAGACTGCCAAATTTCAGCCCACAGCAAATTCTTACAACCCAGCTGTAACCCTTCAAAACAGAGACTGCTACCATATGGTTGTGTCAGTGGGAGCTTCTGTAATGCAATTTATTGTTGTGTAGGCTCTTTCAAGCTACTACACATGAAAGGTAAAGGGAACATTTACTCTTCGATGGGAGTTTAATCTTAGATTTACCTCATTTGAAACAAAACCGTCATTTGCATCTCTAATACATAAGCAATCACCTGTAAAGAGTGCTTGTAAATAGAGACATTTCTTGACTGTCATCAGAGCCTTTGTTCCTGACTGGGGCTTTTGCCTAAGAAAAGGCAGAATTCAGTCCTCTTCCAGCCAGTGTGCACAAAACCCACTGATATCGCTAAAAACTAGTGATAAATCAAGGAAAGGGCTCTCATGAAGTGGAACAGATACCCACAGCTAACATGGGGCTTGTGCTAAGTTCATTCTGTTGCATGCATATGTAATATAAAATTTAATTCCTCTACGCTTTGCCTTCCGTGCCCTTTTTATATCTAAGCATTACAGTGTATGGTTAAGGCTTCAAACAGGAGTAATCTCCTGTTGAAGTGAAAGTGCTTGATCCTGCACAAGCAATAAAAGATAAATCTGTTCCAGAAGATGGTGAAGCGTGCTCACTACTCAGCCTCCTCATCTCCGCAGCCTCAGCAAAGGGATGTCCAGCAGTGCATGGTCCTTTTGTGTGGCCCACTCCATCTCAATCAAATTGGCATCATGAACTCATTGACACCACAAAGCATCTCTTCTAAATAAGAATACAGAGTTCTGGAGTTGAGGATGTTTAAAAACAAGTCCCTTTACTTGGTGAAGGCTGGGTCTAGTAAGATGACAAGCGCTCTCTCCCAGACCCAGCCAAGTGCTTGTGCGACGTCCAGCTTCAAGCTTGGCCACAGAGCTAGGGTTTTCTTATATGAGAAGGGCAGAGCGCTCACCACTTTCAGCTTTTTTTCCTTTTTACTTCCTTGTGTAACTTCTACCTATAAAGGCAAAGCATTAAGTAATCGCCAGCCAGGCCATAACTCAAGAACGTGACCTTAAGCTCTGACCTACCATGCCTCCAGCTGAATTCCTTAGTCTGAATCCAGGATGAAGGTACCTAAAATACATCAACTTTGGGAAGGGCTTGCTCTAAAGTTTTGTGCTCTTCTTGATGGGTTTTGAGTTGAGACACAGACTGCAGAAAACATTATGGATAAGTCTTTTTTTTTTTCCCCCAGGGCAATTAATTTAACTTGAAATTTCACGTGGGCTAACACATTGAAAGACAGCTCAGACATTCATCTGTGGCTCTGAAGCGGGTCATGCAGAAGCACACAGACTACAGACTGATTAAAAACTAGCAATTAGGGGGGAAAAAAAAGATATTTAAAATAACTTTAAGACATGGAGATGGTCCTGTTTTCTTTTGTGACTGTGATTACCCTGAAACCTATCAATTGCTTTTATGTACCATCAGTGTTACCTTTCAGAGCTGATCCTTTCAGTAGAAATTCCTATCTAATATGTATATGGAGAATCTGTACGTGCCTCCTCGACATCAAACACCCAGGAGACCCAGCTCCAGCTTCCCTATGCCGAGGGCCATTTGCAAAGGACACCTACTCTCTCCCTCCTGTAATACACATGATCTCCTCCAGCTAACATCATGAGATATTAAAAATTGCCTTTTTTTCCGATAGCTTACGTTTCTGTCCTCTGACTACCAAGCAATGAGTGCCCTGGTTACTACAAAAGTCATGCACACATGTCTCCTGCCAGCATGGTGTCATGTCTTCTGTCAGTGTGTTATTTAGTACTCAATGTTCCTATTATCCTCAAACGGGCTCTGGATTTGTTCCAAAGATGGCAATGTTATTCAGGAAAACTTTGGTGGAGGGTTTACAGCCTGTTCGAGCAATAGGTTGAAACAATGCAGGGTTTGGAGGGGGGGAGACATGGGGATTGGGTTTTGGGGGGAAAGACCGAGGGAGTTCATATCTATATGTGCCAGTTATCAATTTGAGAGTCCATGTTAATCTGTCTGGATAAAAGGAATTCTGTGCGGTGAGGAAAATGTGGAGCAGATACATGGAAGGAAGGAAATTGCTCTCCTAGACTGGAATCACCGGGAGGTCTCCCAGTCAGGTTAAGCCCCCTCTCTACTTTGATTATTTACCAATTTATTACCACATCTTCTATTCCAAACAAACAAATAAACAGAGCAGAGACCTGAAAAACATCCGTATCAGGCCTCAAGATGAGACATTAGCAAAACTTTCGTAAATGATAATTTTTCAGAGCCAATTTGGCTACTTCTTTGTCTCCCCAAATCCTGTCACTCTAAATCAGCGTAAGAGCTACCTTCTCTGGATGGCTCAGTTTTACTATTACCAGAATTACTCAAGCATATTAGCAGACTTGTAGCCAAGAATGCCTTGTGGTCTGATGTAAAGCCTTGTCTTCCTTGATTAAACCTCCATTTCGTGTATTTGTTAGAACAAACAAGCAATTGAATATTTTATTAGAAAGAATATGATATATATTTGTTAGTTAATATATTTGCTCTGTGGCAGAGCCTCGGGGGATGAATATTTTACTTCCCTGACAGCCCTGAAGAGATGGCACTTATAGAGTCTGATCTCAGCCTATTTGAGCAGTCTGCAAGCGGCATTTTGCAGTACAGAGGCAAATTTTCAGATGCTGAGGGAACTTTTGCTTATGAGAAAAAAACAGCCACATCATTTTCCCTCTCCTCCTTAGGTACTGTGGGTTTAGTATCTGCCTACCTGTGTCTGAATTCACCCTTTTCCGTGGATATTCAGTGGTGTTGATGTGATAGCAAGCCCAGAGCCTCGCACGCAGGTAGGAGCATTTGGCCCAAGCGTAAGCAGGCTGTAGGATCTGTACTGTGGAGAAGGTTGGTGTGCAGGCAGGGACCACGGCTTAGGAATGGGGTGGGAACCTCTTCAAAGCATCTGTTCTCCACCTGAGCCCTGTTTCTTTCTTCTCCAGACCTGTAGCAGCAAGCAAAGAGAGACCTTCAGTCTTTTTTTCTGGCCAGTGCATACTACACACGGATGCTCTCTTCTTGCTACTCTGCACACCCTAAATTTAACGCTCAGCTCGTTGCTGGTGGCCCTTCCAAGCAAGGCCCAACGTTTTCTAAAGAACAGACCATCTAGATACCTGTTTCTGTAGGACAATCAGTTTACCTCAGACTGAGCAGTCTGGGCTTTGACTCATACAATATTTGGCCTATTAGCAGGAAAAGAATAAACTGAATCAGTGAGTAGTGTACTGATTGGAGATAAAATATTGATTTCATATTAAATTTCCGATCAGATCAGGACCCGCTGAGCTGAGTGTGATATAAACACAATGTAGGAGACACTCCGTACTACGGAGAGTTAAAGTGTGACAGATCAAAACACACAAAGGGTAGGATGGGAATGCACCCAGGTCCAGTAGCAAAGCCAGAAGATAAGCCAAGATTTCATGCCTTCCCTGCTAAAGCATCCAGAATGAGTCTATGAACTGGAAAAGAAAAGCTGTTAAAAAGGGTATAAAAGAACCTATTTAGGTTCAACCAGCACATTCATTCTTGCAGTGTCTGAGCTATGGATCCAACCATGGAGCTCATGGATGATGCAACTTCTCCATGACCCTCTGCATGGAGAGGTACAAAGATGAGCTGCAAGGATAAATGGAGACAGAAAGAAGCAGAATAAATGGTTGAACCAGAAGCTTCTGGTTTGTTCCTGACAACCAGGAGAAAGATCATGGATTTTCCCAAGCACTTATCGCAGGTGCACATCTCTGGCCTGCACATCACCTAGTGCCCAGAGTTACAAAGACGAGTTTACTCGAGAGGCAGTAAGCTCTGCCAAAGGTGCTCATCCATTGAGGACTTGCTTCCTAATAAAGGTGATCCCAAATAAAAAAAATGTAGTCCCAAACCTCTCTAAACCCAGAGTGTACATACTTCAGCTGCCTGCTATCTCTGAAATCACATCTGGATTCAAAATGCACAGCTTCTGTGTGTCTTTTCTTCCCAGGAATGATACCATAAGGGGAGAGGCAGTGTATTTAACAAAGCTGTTATGCAGTTTACTGATTGTGATTATTCAAGGCAAATGCTTTGAAGTAACAGCTTAGTGCAGAGTGACAGTAAACAAGATATAGAGATATACCTAGATGAGAAGAAAAATAAATGGCAATTAGAATTGATATGCTAGCTGTAGGAAACACTGGTAAGACCTCAATCTCCAGCAATGACACTCTACATTTGTATTGCCACTTCCCTACAAGACCTCCAGGGTGAATTACAAATGGCAATTCGACATCAGTGTACCCCCAAATGGCACGTGCACATTAGCCTAGCTACTGTATAGCCAAGGCAAATGAAGAACGAAGAAAAAGGGAGCCCTATTTAGACCTCCTATGCTAATGCTTAGGGTTGACCTAAGCACCTGCAACATCTAAGTTCAAGACAATGATAAGCAAATTGAGACCATCACTTGACTTCCAACATAATGAATGCAGACTACTTGGGGACTGTATTCAGACAGGCTGCTGGAAGAACATTTTTGATATTGTCACTTCCTCTCCCCATTCATTGCACTGGGAGCTCAGGACTGACAGTCCTGCATGGGGCAGGACTGTTCTTCATCATCTCGAGCAACACGCAGCTATGTTCATCTTAGATATGGGTACCCTTGGGGGTTCCTGAGCTGCAGTCTAAAGGATTTGCTCAGGACTGACCAGAGAGTCCAGGAACAGAATCTAGCAGCCTTGACTCTGAACTAGAAGGTAAATGTGCAAGTTGAACACTCCAGTACCACTCTCAAAGCCCACATGGGGTGGAAATCCTCACAGGAAGGATGGAGGTCCCTGCATGGTCTCCTAGGAGAGGTGGCAGTTTGTAAACTTATAAAGTGAGCAAAACCGAAGAACAGTCAGTAGAAGAAATACAATTTTCTCTTTTCTAGTCTCTTTTGGCTCCTCTTACGTTGGTTGCGAACCTGCTTGCCATTAGCTTTCAGCAGCTGGGACAATGACTATACTCATTTTCATTTTCTGATTTCCAGAAATCTCTCTTCTTGGACCCAAGGCACATTTGTTGTACTAGGGGAAGTCCTTAGGTGGTGAAGCTACTGCAACTCCACTCCTTTCAGTGGAGGACTTTGCATACAGACTCTGAAGTGTGTCTGTGCAAACTTCAGCATGGCCAAGGAGCTACCGTACACTCTCATGGAACTCCAGGCTTTTGCTGCAAGTTCCCAAGTGTACTTAACCCACTAACATGATATATGTTTTCTTCTCATCCAGAAATCCCCTTCTCCTGTAAACAACCAGAGATGAAAAAGGAGGTGGCTGGTACAGCAGAACACTGACCTGCCTTCAGGGTGCCCACAAGACTGCTTCCTAGCACTGGCATGAGCACCAGCCTGTACAATACTGTAGAGTTAAGATTCGCCCCAATATTAACTTCTTCCTGAGCATCCCTGCGGCTGAAGTCTGTAAACTGCCACTGTTCCAAGGGGTAAAGCAAAGAATTATGACTTATCACAAACACTGTACACAGAACATTGCTCTCTTTTTTTTTTTCCCCCTTTTGTTCCTATCTAATTCTATTTTTTAGAAAAATTATTAAAACTAATTGCATTATTTAATCCCATCACATAAAATCCTCCAGTGTTTCATTAATCAATGTAATCAAGCCAATCAAAATAGATAAAGGAGATCTTTTGGCAGGCTTTGATGAGATTTTATCAAAATCTCAGTGCATATTGTAAAGCCTTAGCATCCTCAGAAGCAACTAACTGTAGAATGTGGAAGCTTTATCAAGCAGGCACTAATAAAGCAGATGATGCTTGGACTGTTTTAAGAGGCTCTCCATATTAAACTAATAACAGCAATGTTTTTGTATTATATATAAAGAATATAAAAGCAAATGGAAAAAAGCATTCATTTTGTATCCACGGAGAGATTGCTATGAAGCAATCACTTTTTTTTTAAGTAATGAAGAAGATACATGTCTGTGAGCCAGCAGACCAGAAAGCCAGAATACTGTAAGGAAAATGCAGTGGGTAATGCAAAGGCTATAGCAGAACACTTGTAAGGGAAGAGCCTTATTAAAAGCGCAAACCATTTTCTTTTAAACGTAGTACTCTTACTCCCCATCTGAATCATAAATAAATATGAATGAATAAGCTGTGTCTTGTGCAATACTGGTGTTTGTGTCTCTACTTCCCCCTTTGGGCCACAGCTCCCGTGCTCTTCGTGCTTTTGCACTGACTGGTCAGGAGTATGAGCTACTGAAATACTACCACAAGGATGGAAATTAAAGGGGTGTAGGTGTAATACAGCACCCTAAAACCAGGAAATGTGTATGGTTGGTAGACACTGCAGTCGAAACACAGACCGGTATTGGATTGAACGAACGCCTTTACAGACAATTTGGCCAGAAGAGATACAGGCAGGACCCCATCTAACGAACTTGGTGAACACAGTATAAAATGCCATCAGTATTTCCCTATAGCTTCTGCCCCTTGCAGTTAGTTTGGCTTCTCAGATGGGGCAACTGCAGAAGTAGTTACTAATCCACAAATGCAAAGACTTGTCAACATAAAAAAATCCTAAAACTCTTGGGTTAAACAACCCCTCTCTGATCTAGACCAAAAAATTGATGCAAAGCTACTGCCCCTCAAGGGAGGTCCTCTCCTGCCACTGGATTTCTAGCGGTAGTAGCAGAAATGGCGTTAACAGACTCTCTTGGGCATCTTGTGGTGGACAGAAATATCTTTTACTCCCCCAGAGTCCTCCAGCTCAGCTAGTACAGGTCACCCATGACCTTCACTGACTGCATGGTTCCCTATGAACATTGTGCCACACTCCAGTCCTTGTCCTGCCTTCTTCATTTTCCTATGTGCCTGGACTAGCTGCGGGGTCACCAGCACATCTGGGGTGAGGAGACACTGTGCAACTCCTGGTAGTTCTACGCAATATGCCTTAGGACCTAATTATCCCAGGAAACCTTAGGTAGTTACTCCCTTGCCTCACTCCAGCCTGGCTTAGGACACCCCCCAAAAACATTGCATCTCAGGGAACAGACCTTGAAGCACCAAAGAAATCAGCCGTTGACAAGTAGCACTTGTCTGCAAAGCAGAAAGAGTTGAAAAATGAGCACTGACTTCTCTTACAGCTACCTCGACACCTCTTCCAGCTGAAACCACTGGAGGTTTCACCACTTTCTTTCATTTAAAGACTCTTTGGGCCAAATCCTCCTACCCCAGCTGGAGCTGCATTCTCTCTCCCTTTTTTCTCTTAGGCTACAACATGGAGATAGGCAACAGGTAGAGCTCAATGCTGGCCATTTTCACAATGAGTTCAGCACTTCAGAAGGCCCTGTTAGAGCTTAACAATGAGAGGGATAAAATCCAGAGGAAATAATGAAGGAGGAGGATCTTGGGCGTTATTTAAAAGCAGGCAACATGGCACCACTTGATTGCTTAGAAAGCTGCTGGACTGAGTGTGTAGGTAGCAGCCCAACAACAGCAAAATCTAATGAATGCTGTAATTTCTCCTGATGTTGTGCTTTCATTTCAATTCTGTGTTGCAAATGGTTGTAAATGGAATTAAGCTTGTCTCCCTCACAAGCAGAATTTGCTTTTTTTTTTTTTCCCCTTCCCCTTCCTTTCCTTTATCCAAGCACCCAACAAATACAGCTCAATTTAAAAATAAACCCAGGGCTGAGCAAAGGAAAATGTGTTAGTCGTGGGAGTTGTCTGGTAGAACAGCGTGGGAGGCCATGGATGAGCAGTTGTGGGTACCTTGAGCTTGATGCACCCGTCTTGGCTGGCTACTCAATGAAGCAACCCTCCTCTACCTCTGCGGCAAAACTGGACCCAGTACGCCTAATGCAATCCCGTCGGAATGAAGCTAGAGTTTTGCTGCAAGAGAGTTATCGTATTTACTCTTGAAGTCGACTTTGCATTACCAGACCTCACCTGTAATCCCTGTGGTGTCGAAAAGTCACTTCGCATTAGCTGAAATCAGAGCTTCCGAGTTACGGATGGGCAAGGTCAAACTAGTCTCGAAACATTTCCCAGCAAGTTAAAACACTGAAAATATTCTCTGGAAAAAACAGTATAGTACCACTGAAGGGAGCAGCGTGCGATCAGCAGAGGATCTCACTCATTCATTACAGCCATTACAAGCTGAGGATGGGTTTATTACGTTAACTGGTTAATTAACCAATATAACTAGTCATGTCCTAACTACTGTCATCAGAAGGAAAGGATTTGTTTCATCTCAATATTCAGCCATTAGAGGAATAAACCCCGAGATCTGGGGGTTTGTGGAAGGGGGGTTCCCACTGTCACAATTTTGTAATTATTTTTTTTTCATTCCATTGGAATGGCTTTTATTGTGCTTTTAAGATGTGCAATTACATCAAGGGGAGGTATAAAATTTGTATTTGATTTTTTCTTTTTTTTTTTCTTTTTTTTACATCTTTAATTTAAAATAACATTACTGGGAAGGGGGAGAAACTGTAGTGGGATGCTGAGATCCCAGTCATCCCAGCACGCCACGCCGCTGCTCTTTGGACAGCAATCACAGGAGCCCGGCAGCAAGCTGTGGACGAGGTTCTTCCAAGCAGCAGCATCTGGCTTTCTGGCAAGCAGAACAGGCGGCCGCACCGGCCGCGTTGGAGTTGCCCCTGGGTTTATCACATGGGGAAGCTGCTGACGGGCTGGCTGGGTTGCTCTGCCCTTGTCTCGGTTACGTTGGCTTTAGATACCCACCTTTGAGGGTACATAAATCTCTATACCACCCTCTATACCACCTCCACTTGCTCATGCTCCTCCACGCACTGCGTTATGGTCAAGCAAGCGAATTTCCCCGTGCCCGCGTTCGAAGTACCCTGAGAGCCACAGCTCACACCCATGCAGAACGATGACCAAAACTGATGGTCCTGTGAATTTAAGGCTGTCTCTCAGGATTCTCTATCACCAAAAACCTGCCTGACATTTTACCCTAGTTGCGTTTTTATGAGTAGCCGGTTAACCGATAGATTTTCTGATTTTTTTTATTTTTGCAAAAGCTTTGCCTGTTCACATCGGGGAAGGTGAATGCCTCCTCGCAACGCAACCACAGGTGGTGGCCATTTCTAGAGCACTGGGATCGCCGCCGCCGGCTGCCAGCATGGAAGACGCGCGCTGAGCGGGGAACACGGGGTTCTGCACACACCCGCTCCCTCCCTTCTTCACCCCCGTCCCACTAGTGACACCATCACAGCAGACTCGTACAGTAGTGGAATTTTTTTAAAAAAAAAATGAGTATAAACACAACCCAAACCTGCTCATATTAAAGCAATTAAGGAATTAAGGCATGCCACAGCATGTGGGGAGAACTAAGTTATTATTTTATTCCTTGATAGATAGTAAGTTCACTGAAAATTTGAGTATCATGCCACTCAAAAGTGTTTGTGAGAGGGGGTGAAATCTGGAAAACAAAAAAGTCTTAATTTATTTGGATGTTCTTTTAAGGAAGACTTCATTTTGAAAATGCCGGTGTTTGTTTTTCTTTAACTTCTAAATTAAACTTCCATTTTTCATTTTAAAATAGCATTTTCCTACCAAAAATAGACTAAAAAAAGTTTTTAAAGGTACAAAATAGCCAAAAAATATATGTTTTTTGTCAGCTAAGCACAATGTCTGCGCCTGATTCAAAGTCACATTTCCAAGGATTTTGAAATTATGTGTAAAATCTGGGAAAAAAAAAATATCTGTTTTCAGTTGTGTATAGTCCACTCTGACTGCTTTCTGCTTCAGTCACCAAAAAGAAAATACATTATCCACCCAGCTCCGTCCGTAAGGTGCTCGAAACCCTACCAAAGGATTTAGGATTTACACACCGACCTTTCCATCAGCCAGACAACTCCCTTCTCTGTCAGCTCAAGGGAAGAAAAAGTTGGAAGCCCAAGCCTAGAGCAAATGAATGGATGAGTTTTCTAAGAAATATCCTAACAGGATTCCGTTTGGGAAGAGGTTCAGGCTAAAAGCTTGTCTGTGGTGCTGCAGAAAAAAAGGGAAATCCCAGCTATCAGCCAGGTGACCGCTCAGGGAAAGCACAGGAGGAGGATTTTGCGAGTGAGAGCTGTTTCCAGGTGGTTTAAGGCCTTTATAAGGATTCAGCGGGGGGGGGGGGGGGGGAAAGAGAGAGAGAAAAAAAGAAAAGGAAAAAAAAAGGAAAAAAAAAAGGAGGGAAAAAAGAAAAATAAAAAGGAAGGGCAAGTATAAAAACTGCTTTTACCATAAGAGTAGGGAAACACAGAATAATTTACAAACTGACATTTGATGGATTTAGAAATGTTCCTTTGGGACAAACACTTGAAAGTATTTCATCCATGCTGCGATATTTTCACTGGGTTTAGTAAGTTTGGAATACGGTCTCTCCCTCACCCTCCCAAGCTACACACACGTGCCAAAACTGGATCTAAGAGGAGGGCATATCCAGTGCCACTTCCACAGCCACGGCTGCCATATTCCCTGAGACACCCACAGCCTGGCTCCGCTTCACTTTCACTGTAGGGACATTGGTGGTGGACAAAAGGAAGAAGAAAATATTTCAGTGAAAGGACAGAACTCTCAAAGCTATTCATTCATAGAACCCAAGATACCCCACATGCTGGGGATGGATGTTAATGGACAGAGATGCCCGGCTCCCCCTGAGGATGCCGCTGCTTTCCAGAGGAACGGGAAAGTGAGGCTGCAGGGGAATTTATGCCACCTCTAGGAAATTTGGGCAGATCCCTCAATATCCTTCCATCTTTTAAACAAAGGGAGAACTTGCCAGGGTATAAATTTGCAGTTCTTTGGTTCCCAGCAAGGGAGCTGACTCGTCTAAATACAACTGGTCCCAATTAAGGCATGCAGCCAAATTAAGCCCTTGAAGCTGCGTGGTCTTGTACTTGCAACAGAGCTCCCTAAACGCCAGGGACCGTGAGGGCAACAGCAACTCTTTGCAAATGTTTGTGAGGCTTCGCTATTGGAATGAGCACCTTGCACTCTCCATCTGCCTCAGATGTGTGTAGCCACATGAGTTTTTACACATCCTTCGGTTAAACCTGAGCAAAATTTAGCACTCTGGGACACCATGGGGAGTTGCCCATTTGCCCATTTCTCCATGGGTCTCTGAGCCACGTAATTGGTGCTTCCTCGAGGACAGTAGAAGCGTCATTTGAAATTCCTGCTCTGGAAGAGGCTGTGAGTGTTATTTCCTTGGATTTTGAAGACAGGCAATAAGAAGCCTGAAAAAAGGGACATGAGTGTGTTTGTGAAAAGCGGTTGAGGCACCAGACCAGTCCTCCCACAAGCTCTTTTCTCGGCCTTCCTTTACAGGACGGTTCCTCCGTCTTGTAAATGCGCCCCTGTATCGCCAGGTGTGGTGTGAATTAATTCATTAGCACTGCCAAGTTATCCAAATGATAGATTAATTTCATAACTAATGATAATTAAAGTATTTATTAATAGAGAGAGTAATAGCTAGAGTTCCATCCAGCACGAAGTTCTTTTATAGGCTCACCCATAAATACCCGATTATTTAGGGTCAGACTTTTTTTCTTTTTTTCCCACAATCCATAACATCCTCGTACACATTTTTCTAAGGTCCCCACCTGCCGTTCTCAAAACCATTTCGCCATTTCCATTCCAGACTGATTTTTCCTTCGGGTTTTTGAGGCATGCACAGGTTTGACAAAACGGCCATGTTTGAAGCAAAACTGGACCAGCTTCCAAGGCTCAGTGCCACGATGTGAAAACCACCTTTGTGGGAGCATAAAGAGACCTGTTTATCCCAGAAATATTTTTCCTCAGAATAAAGGCCCACTTGGGCTGCAAAAGTAGCTTGTCTGCCCAAGAAAGAGCCGGCACATCTATTTACTTTCATAAATGGACTTGGATTTGTGATCTTAGCACACACGAAAAATCTGGAGTGTTAAAAGTCCTGTGTTCCATCGATAATAATTTATACATCTCACACTGGAAAGCTTTTTTGAATGACAAGTACAGGGTAAAATACAGCCAGTGGTGTTTATATTAGTTCTTTTTTTTTTTTTTTTTCTAATAGGCTTATATAATAACTCCTGTAACAATTAATCCAAGCACAGAGGCTGAAACGATCTACAGAGCAAGAGGATAGCATGAAAATAAAATATTTCATTAAAAAATGTGCTCTGGTTTAAAAATTCTTAGTTATGTGAAGGGAATTGGCTTTCTTCCTTTTGTAGTGTTTCCTTATTAAAGAACGGCAGTAAGTTAAGGGGAGTTGGGCAATTATACTATTATACTATAATTTGCATTTCTTGATAAAGCTTATATCAAAAAATGTTGGAAAGTCGCATTTCAATAAAATATTTAAATTGCTGACATAGCCTGTGACTGTCTGTATTACATAGACTCAAGATACACTGCAACTTGTTCTGAATTTCTCATCAGGTCTCAAACATGCAGATTTATGGACTGAATAGACTAAGTCACAGCACATGCCCTAAATCTGGAGCTATAGAAACCCACTTCCAGCTCCATGCTCAGGTAGGAATCCTATAGCAGTGGTCCAAAATCCTACAGGGAGTCCAAAAGCAAAGTACGGTACGAGAAAAATATCCTGGGGCTAAAAGCAAAATATTACAAGGGGCAAAATAGGGCTGGAGGTACTGCTTGCCTACTGGTTTCACTGAAGATGAGAGCACGAGACGATGAAGGAGCCTTGTTCAGCCTGGAGCAGAGGAGTCTGAGGGGAGCCCTCATCGCTCCCTACAACTGCCTGAGAGGAGGGGGGAGCCGGGGGGGGTCGGGCTCTGCTCCCAGGGAACGGGCGATGGGACGAGGGGAAATGGCCTCAAGTTGTGCCAGGGCAGGTTTAGGTTGGACATTAGGGAAAAATTTCTTCCCCAAAAGGGCTGTCAAGCTCTGGAAGGGGCTGCCCAGGGCAGTGGTTGAGTCCCCATCCCTGGGGGGATTTAAAAGCCGGGCAGACGAGGTGCCTGGGGACAGGGTCTAGTGGTGGGATGGCAGGGTTAGGGGAACAGTTGGGCTTGATGATCTTAAAGGGCTTTTCCAACCTAAATGATTCTATGATTCTGATTGAAAACATGCACTCTCCTTTTCCTCAAAAGCAATCCAAGGAAGAGACACATGGCACAGCAGCTCCTAGCTGGACACTCACGCCCTGGCCAACTCCATCTTCCTGCACATACAGAGACATGCACCAGCACCAAGGCTCTCCCCGCACACAGGACTTGCGAGCACTGTGCCAATCACCGTCACTGCTCCATCCTCCTCCTCCCAGCCGTAGGCAGAGTTGAGGAGCCAGTTTCTGCCCTTTCTCCTCTCCAGCCCTGATCCCGGCACTGCCCCAAGAACCAGAGCAGAAGGACAACCAGAGCGTTGGTCATGGCTCTCCTCCTCAAATGAGCACCTGCAGCCAGCCCCGCTCTCACCCATCCTTGTCATAGCAAGCTTCAAATCAACTACCACCATATTTTATCTATGACCTTATCTGCACCTCATCCTGATGGCACCGGGTTTACACCTAGGAAGAGAAGAAATTCAGGGCTTGGAGGATATTCTCCAGTTTCCACCCAGCGACTCAGCACAAAATACTCCCTAGGCAGACATCAACAAGCAAGAATCTGCTTCGGATGGTGGCCAAACCAAGACACCTCGGCAGGATTCTGTTCTCACTAATTGGGTCGTCGGCACCTCCTGAACTCGGACTCCCTCTTGGTGTTCAATGCTGCCACGCCAATCAAGGCGCCACATCGATGCAGCCACATCACTGGTCTAAACGAGGCACCAAGAAATGGCCACGGTGTGTACGGGAAAATATGTGGGCAAGGTTGTGTCATTTACAGACTCCTGCATTTCAGCTCTGCACACAGAAAGCTTTAACGGAGGCATCACCTCGCACCAGGAAGGAGCTGAAGAACTGACCCTCACAGGTTAGAGCAGCTCCGACTGTAAATGTGGCTTTGTTGCCTAACTACAGATGTCCAGTGTCACCTGCGATGTCCCCAGGTGTCCCTGTTGGCTTCCAGCTGCTGAGCCAGGGGGGCACAGGTCTCCTGCAAGCCCTCTGCCAGACCCACCAGTGCCGTGGGGGCGTCTCAGGGACTCGAGAGCATCTTGGACACTCCTGACAACCACATTCGGGCAACTGACTTGAACCCAGTGCCAACAGCAGCGTATGGGGACAGGACACGGCTAAGAAATGACAAAAAAATCCACCTGGAAGGCATTGCTTTGCTCAGGTAAACCTCCCACCAAAGTGTTTATCAGCAAGTGCACACGAAAGGAGGTTTTCTTCTTCTCAACAACCTGTTGGTACCAGATTTACCTACACCACCAGTATGAAAATAAACACAGAAGGCAGGCACACGTCCAGGAAAAATCCTGATGCGTCTGGTTCTTAGGCACAGGCACAAACCAGCGTGTCATTAATGTCCCCCTTACAGGGATGGACTTCAGAGAAATAAGGAGACAGCCCCTAGCCCGGCTGTCTCCGGCCAGGAAAATGAAAGCTCCAGAAACTCTTCTCCTCCCATCAAAAATCCTTTCCTTCGCACGCAGCCATCTGAGCAGATGCGGGAGAGGGGGAGCTGCGGGAAGAGCAATGCTCCGGCCAGCGAAGATGAGAAGAAGGAGGTGGGCACGGCACCATCCCGGGGGACTCGCATCCTCCCGTACCATTAAGCCCACGGGCAGATCAGCCGAGGCTCTGGGAGCAGGCAGGGGAGGGAGATGAAAGGCTCCTGGAAGGAATCAGGTGCAGAGGGTGGGCAGATGCTGCTAAAGAGCAAAGAGACCCGGCCAGGCTCATTTGTCTGGAAGGGAACCAGCAGGAACTTTCTTTTTATCTCCAATTGCGGATGTTAGGGGAGTTCCTAAAGGCCACGGCCAGTTTGGACCCCACTGCTCTGCCTGTACGGGGAAGGAAATCGCAGTGTTATATTTTCCACAAGTAGATAACAACACACACCCCCCCGTGATGGCTGTGGACCCCTTCACTCCTCTCCGCCTGCGGGACCCAGTCGGGCTCTACCTCTCCCAGCAGAAGCCCGCCTGGGTGATGTTTGGTCTGTTTGTCCAACAACCAGTTGAACGGGGCCGAACTGGGCTGAACCACAGCTCTGCCGGAGCCAGCCCTGCCTGCCCTGCTTGCCCGTCTCTGCCTGAGGATTAGCCCTGCTCCACCTGGCCTGCCTGGGATTTAATGGGGCGCCCCTTTGCCAGGCGGGGGGAGCAGCGCACGGCCCCGTCTGTCTGTCTGTCTGTCTGCCTGGGGATTAGCCTGGCCCCACCTGGGCTGCCCTCAGCCCCACTCACCAGGGTGGACCCAGCCCAGGCAGCTCACTTCTGCTGTCCGTCCGTCTGTCTGTCTGGGAGAGACGGATGGGCAGCGCTCTGCCCATCCAACCACCACGTCTGTCTGTCTGTCTGTCTGAGAGTTACGGATGGGCACTGCTCTGCCCATCCTACCGTCATGTCTGTTTGTCTGGCAGGCAGGGCAGCCGCACGCTGCCACGTCTGTCCGCGAGCGGGTGCTGGGCACAGCTCCGTCCATATGTCCGTCTGTGCGGGGATGCTGAGCACAGCCCTGTCCGTCTGTCCGTCTGTGAGAGAGGCCGGGCACCATCCATCCACCCACCCTCCCGGGGACCCGCCGTGCCCGCTGCGAGGCTCCCGACCCCCCCTGGGGGGGGTCGTGTGTCCTATATCCCCCCCCGCCCCGGGCTCCCTCCTGCTCCCCCCCCCCCCGCTCCCCCGGCGGAGATTAAAGGCTGCTGGAGGGGGCCGAGCCGCGATGAGGCCCGGGGGGGCCGGGGGTGCTGCCGGCCGCCGGGGAGGGGCACAGGGGGAGCCCCCCCGCCGGGCGGCACCGCGGGCAGGGCGCTCACGAACCGCCGCCAAACCCGGCCAAATACACCACCCAAAAAAAACCCATTTTCACCCGTGGGAGGCGGCTGAGCCGGACACCCCCTCCCCCAACCCCGCTCCGCCCGCATGCGGAGATGCGGGACCGCGGCGGGGAGCCCTGACACCCCCCCACACCCCCCCCCCGCACCCCCCGAGGCACCGGCTCCGTTTTGCCAGGCTCGGGGGTGCCCCCCCCCCCCCCGCCCGGTGCGGGACAAAGATCTGCGGGAAAGTTACCGGCGGGGACGGCGCTGGGGGGGGGGGAGGGGGGAGGCAGTTTGCGAGGGGGGGAGATCCATGACCGTATGTAATATTTTTTTTTTTTTTTTTTTTTTGGAGGGAGAAATTGCTGCTCTGGTTTAATTATTTTATTTTAAAGCATCGAATCAACTCCGCCTCCCGGGAAAGGGGGGTTTGAGCAGGACTTTGTTTAACTCGGGGAAGGGCGCGCACCGCCCGGCCCCGCTCCGCGCCTTCCCCCCACCACCACCGCAACCCGGCCGCTCCGCAGCCGCGGAAACACCGCGCGGTTCCGTGTGAGCCGGGCATTACCGAGCGGCCCCTCCTATGGAAAGGGGGGAAAAAAAAAAAATATACAGAGCAAACCCTCACCCGCCATAAATCCACCTTATCAGCAAATCGAGCAAATTTGAAGTTTAATAATTTTTTTTATTCTTTTTTTTTTTTTTTTTTTAAGCCCAAAGAAATGCCTGGAGCGAAGGCGTCGCTCAGGCGAAGGCTGGCGCTTGGCAGCGCTGGAAACGAGCCGGGGGGGTGGGGGGGGTGAGGGGAGGGGGGGGAAAGGACTTTTCCCTTGGCTGTAGGGCACGGATTCGTTTGCAAACTGCAGCTCAGCCGCTACCAGCACCCCGCATTGTCACCGCTCTTCAATACCCCGAATTAGGCAGCTCTTAAAAAAAAAAAAAAAAAAAAAAAAAAGTCCCTTGTAAAGCAGGCGGCGGGGGCGAGCCCTATTTGCACAACTTCTTGGGGTTGCGCTGCCGTTAAAATAAATAAATAAATCGGGGGAGGGAAAAAAAAAATAATAATAGGAATAGAGGAGGGGGGGAGGAGGAGGGTGCTGCGGGGCTCTGCCGGCGGAGCGGGGCCCGGAGCCGGGGCCGGGGCTGAGCCGCGGCCGGGCGGGGCGGAGGGGACGCGGGGCGCATCCCCCCTCACCTCTCAGGTACGAGCGCTTGCACTGACATTGATGTAACGACATTAGAGTTAATGGCAGCAGCCTGGTCCTCATTATTAATTGTCTTTGTGTTTGGATAAAGTATGTAATCTTCTCCTCAACCACACCATTAAAATAGGTTGCCTTTTCAATTAAGAACTGTCTTGAGCACAGCAGTCAATTTTCCTAATGAAGATGCATTATATTTTCACTTTTTTTTTTTTTTTTTTTTTTTTTTTTTAATAATGGGAAAATCCCACGTTTTCATTAGGCGCGATTACGGAGAAAGTACAAGAGGGGGTTTGTCTAAACTAAATGTGGCCCGTGTAGTGTATTAAACACCAGGCTTTTAAATAAATTGAAATTTCATACGGATAAGACGCAAGGTTGGGGTACAAATACGGTCAGCTTCGCTTCCTTCAGATTAAAAAAAAAAAAAAGTGGGGTCCGTTCTTTAAAACGCACTTATCAGATAGAAAATAATGATTAAAACAACTACAGCCGACTCTTAGCTGCAATTACTCGGGTAAACTTTTCACTCAGCCTAGTTTGCTTACATTAAACCTGAGGATGATGCTTTAAAACCGACTTGCACTTTCTGCTAATGTGCAGCTTTGGGGAACAAATAGCACGGTTTAATCATGCAGAAACACACAGGAGCCAGAATAGTCTCACAATTAATTTACCAAAATAAACCCGAAGCTGCCTGCATTGTTTAATATTTCGCTTCCACTCCCTTCCTTCCCCTGGAGAAAACCAGCCCTAGTCCTTTGGAAAGGAGGAAGGTTGGGGGAGCTTTGTGGGGGAGTTGGGATTTTTCCTCCTTTCTTTTTTTTTTTTTTTTTACGGCGGAAAAGAAATATTCCGCGGCGTGAAAGCAAAGAGTTAAATTTTACATAATGTAAAATACTTTAAAAAAAAGGGGGGGAGGAAAAGAAGGGGGGAAAAAGAAAACACCAAACACTACGGGGAAAAAAAAAAGAAAGTGCGGTATTTGTGAGCCTGAGGAGCTGCAGGAGGACGGTGGCCGGGTTTCACCGCAGCGTTGTACTGGTGGGATCTTTGTTACCGGACAGACGGACACTCACGGCCGCACAAGCCAGCCCCTTCCCGCACGGAAAATACCATCACCCATCCACACGTTCAGAAAAAAAAAAAGAAAGAAAAAAAGAATAAAAAAATCAGCCGCGGTCTTCGGAGCTAGTTGTAAAGTTTCCGATATGGAAAAAAAAAAAAAAAATCAGTGCTTTGCAAGGGAGAAGGCAGTTAAGCACAGGAGTAATTTCTCATTCGCATGGCAACAACAGTTGGTTTCTGATCTTTTGCGAGCTTTCTGCATTGTGGCTTTGTTTGGTTGGGGGGGGGGTCTGCTTTGGGGGTTTCGGGGGGTATTTTTTTAATGACCATTTGTTTCTCCACCAGCCAGCGGCTAAAGAAGATCTGCAAAGAATGGCAAAGAAGATTTTCGATTAAAACCTTAGCCCATCTCCACGGATTACTTTATATCGATTCCTATATATATGGCTGCAATTGATGGGCTCTAATTAAAAATCCAAAGGGAAGGCGGGGGGGGGGGAGAAAAAGTTCTTTCTGGGTCTCCATAAAAGGAGCTTTTCATATACGGGAAATAAAGGTTGTAAAAGGTTACAAACGAAAGACTAGTTTAAAGCTTCGCTGCGGTTTTCTTTTCTTCTTTCTTACAAAACCCCTTTTCTGGCTCTTTCTCTCCCTCCCCCCCTCCCCCCGACCCCTTCATTTCTCCCAAGTTTGCCAACACGCGAGATATGGGCCTGGAACCGGTATTTTAATATCTGGGTTGGGAGCTATAATCTGATTGCTGCAGAAAGCTGCTCGTCAAGGTAACTTCATGGCCTGGAGAGAAAAATTATGTAAACCGGCAGCATTAGGGCCTTTCATCAACGCAGACACACGGACATGCAGACTGACAGACACGCAGCCCTCCCCCCGGCCCCCACGCGTGCCCCCCCCAGCCTCCCGCAAAGCCTTTTTATTATTATTATTATTTAACGCTGTTGATTTATTTCTCTATTTAAGGTTGGTTTGGGGGAGGGGGTACGATCCCCCCCCCCCGCCCGGGGCACCCCAGACCTTCCCTCAGGTGCAAGCCCTGACCTCCAGTCTGCACTCGGGGCAGCATTTTTAGGACTTGTCTGGCCCCGAGATGAGCTGGACAAATTGCAGATCACCCCTAAAAACCTCCACCATCCCCTTTTCTCCCCCCCCGGGCCCCCATCCCAATTATGAAACTTGGTTTCACCTAGGAGAAGATGCTACCTTTACACCTATATATATATATATTTTTTTTTTTTTTTTTTCCCAAAGGTGGTGACGGCTCTGCCATCCCTCTCCCAGATGCCTGGAAAAGGAGGGGGATTTTTTTGATTATTTTTTTCCTTTTTTAGCATTCCGGCATTTTAAAACAAATCCGACCCTTTCTCGAAGTCACACAGTTTTGCCAGTGCCTCTGGCTTTGCACCCCCAAAAGGGATATTGGAGGGGGGAAGAAGGAGGGAGTGTCGAACTAAAAACAAAAAAACCAAAAAAAACCCAAAACTAAAAAAAAACCCCAACTCGCAATTGAATTGCAGATAAACTTCAAGGAAGGTCTGGAATATTTTAACTAGACACAAATCCGATGAGGGAAAAGCTTAAAAGTGCGTAGCATGCATCGCTTCCCGGAGCCGACCAGAGATAGAAAGATGACAAATAATAAACCGGTTCATTTTGGGAGGGGAAGGGGGGAGTTGCTTCCTTCCTTAACTTTCACCCGACCTGAATAAATGATTTTTTTTTTTTTCCTTTCCCCTTTGGCCATCATACACAAGGGCAGCGGCTCAGCGCGACCCGCCCGGTGAGCGACACACGGCGACAAAACCACGCGCGAAACGGTCGCGTTAAGTAAGAAGAGTGGGGAATTAAATCAGAGGAAGGAGAAGTAAAGAGGGAGAAAGAGGAGAGAAGAAACACGGCTATGCAGAGAGAGAAAATGGCTCTGTAACACAATGGGCATCGGAAAGTTGGAGAACTTACTGAGAAGCAGAAGTTACAGTTTCTTTTCATCCCAGAAGCAGATTTTGGTTCTCTGAGCACAAAAAAAAAAATAAAAATTAAAAAAAAAAAATCACACATCTCCACTCACTCCCCGTTAGCCCCAGCTAGTCTGGCTCTCTGGGACGGTACCTGCTCTGAAACGCTTTCCAAATGGACCAGAAGAGACTGGAAAGTTTAAAAAAAAACCAAAAAACCAACACATTTAAAAAAAAAAATTAAAAAGTTCCTATAGCTGTAACAATTATTATTAATTTTTTTTTTTTTGCAACTTTTCCCCGAGCTGCAGAAGGCTGAAGGCAGAGGCAGCTGCAATGAGTGTGCAGGATTGCTCCAGGAAAGAAGGTTCCCCCTTTTTTCCCCCTCTCCGATCCAATCTTTGCGAGAGCCATTCCGACACATTGCTAAGCTAAAGGGAAATTCTCTTTGATAAAGCGGTGTTCCCAGCTTCTGGGTTTTAAAACCTAAATCTATATTCAAATCTGGCTGAAGGTGTGTTCTGGGATTTATGAAAGCCTCTTAAAGGGGTAAATTTACCAAACCGTGACAAAATCATCACAATCTTACTTTAGACATCTGAAGTGGATGAGAATTTTAAAGCGACCCTTGTTTATTTAAGTAACACTGTCCGGCTCCGCCGCTTGCCTTATCGGCCCGCCCGAATTATTCCGGGCTCCGGGGGCCGGGGCGGGGGGGGGGGGGGCGGCGGGGGAGGCCGGGGGGTCCCCGCGGGCTGGGGCCGGGCAGGGGCTGCCGGGGATGGGGATCCCCGCTTCCCATCCCGCTCTCCCGGCCGCTTTCTTCAGGCACTGAATTTTATTTCCCTGCCTTGCTCAGCCCTCCTCTGCCACAGCCCGGCTTCCTCCAGCCCCCAAACACCCCTTTCTTTCTATTTTATTCCCCCCTCCTCCCCTTTTATTTTTAATCGATTTCGAAAATACCCTCCCGGTCAGGATACACGGGAACGAATTATCTCTCTCATTCTTCCAAGGTGGATTAAGGTTATTAAATAATATGTGGGGGCGGGTGGCAAAGGCGGGGGGAGGGAAGGGTTCCATCGGGATATTTATTGCCGGTGCTTTGCGAAGGGAGAGGCTGGGGGGGGGGGGGGGGGGGGGCGAGGGAGGAAAGGGGGGGTGCGGGTCCCTGCGCAAGGGGTTGGGGGGGGGATGCTGGAAAGGGATGGGGGACTGCAGCTGCCCCTCGCTGCTACCCCCCGCCCCCCCCAAAAATAATATACAGACAAACCCACAAAAAGTCCCTCAAAAAAGTCTCACGGCTCGGGGACACAAACACGCAAAAAACCACAACTCCAAGGAGTGCAGGGGCCGGGGGTCCCGGGGGGGAACCAACCGGGGGTACCCCGGGTACCAACTCTCCGTTAAGTCGCCTCGCAAAAAAAAAAAAAAAAAAAGCCATCAAACCACCAAAAAACCAACCGAAAAAAAAACCTAAACCAAAAAGCGGCCAAAGTGGGAGCGGCTCCGGCGGGCAGGGCTGCGGCTGCTTTTGTGCGAGCGGTTATTTTGTTTGTTTGTTTGTTTATTTGTTTAATTTCCCCTCCTCTCCCCTCCCTCCTTCCCTTCTGCCCCCTCCTTCCTCCTCCTCTCTGGAAGGAAAGAAAAAAAAAAAAACAAACCCACCAACCCCAACAAAAAAAAAATCCCCCAAACCCCACCCCGCCGCCCAGCCCAGCCCCGAGCATCCCAAACCTGCTCCGCAAACCGCCGCCAGCGCCCGGGATCGCCCTAAAGCCCGGGGACATCGGCTCGCAGGCAGCCAGGCTCCGAGCGAGCCACAAAGAGGCGAATTAATTGCTATAACTTCATTAACATAGGTCACCCCATTAAAACGATGGAGCCGCTGCATCCCCCCCCCCCCCCCATCCTTGGCAGAAGTGAGGGGAGTGGGGAGCGCTCCCTCCCGCCGGCCCCAGCCGCCTCTGTCCCCCTGCCTTTTGCCCGAGCTTTATTTTCGGGTTTGGGTGACCCGGGAGAAGTTGAGCGGGGGCGGGAGGGGCGAGGGGCGCGTCCCGGTGCCCGTCGCCCCCGGGGCGCCCGGCGGGGCTCGGGCTCGGCGGTGGGGACCCCCCCCCGGGTCCTCCTCACGCCCNNGGGGCCCCCCCCCCCCCCCCCCCCCCCCCCCCGTCTGCACCGACTTTCTTTCTATTAAAATATGTCCACGTCCGTCTTGGCAAATCCAGCGCCGCTGCCTAAGTCCCGTTCTACCACCACCATCCCTATATACCTTAAAAAAAATAAATAAAAAATTAAAATATGTTTATATCCCCTCCCGCCGCAGGTGACTCAATTCCCCTCGCCCCCGGGGACATTTGGCCCCTGGGAGGCGGAACGGGGGGTGCAGGAGGGGGGACCCAAGGCTGGGGATGCCCTGGCCCCCCACTCCCCTCTGTCCCGGGGGGTGGGGTGGGTGTCCCCCCCCCTTTGCTCCCGCGGGTTCCCTCTCGCCCAGCTCCGCGCTGCTCAGCCAAGGGCTCCTGGCGGGCTCCGCGTCCCCCCTTCCCAAATATTTACTTATATATTTTAATATCTTTTGTTGCTGCTGTTATTATTATACTCCCCAGCTTTTTGCTGAACACCCCCCCCCCCCCCTTCCCTCTCCTTCCCCCGGCGATACACTAACGCCACCGCCGCTGTCCGTCACGTTCGTTTGGACAATGACTTCATACGCTCCCGCTCCGTAACGTATATTTTTAAACCGAGCAGGTTCTTTTAATGTATATTCTCGTGTCATTTCGGTGGCTGTTATTTCTCGCTTGATTGTCCCCCCGGTACAGCAGCGGCCTGTTTTTTCCTCCCCCTGTTGTGTGTTTTTATTATTTTCCCCCTGGCTTAGATGTGTCAATCACTCTCTCCCTGCCATTGGTTGGAGAGTTTGCGTCAAAAAGTTGCCAGAGAGGCGCTTTCTCAGCAAAGCTCCCCGAGAGAGGTAGAGACCTCAGCTCCAACGCACCCTTGCCACTATTATTAAAAATAAAAATCACTTGACCAGCTCCGGCACCGGCCAGCTCTGTATGTACCGAGCCCAGACCCCCAGCATCCCTCCATCCCTCTCCCTGCACCGTCCCCTCCCCTTTCTCCCCCATTTATTCTGCTTTTTCAAACATTTTTTCTCTCTCTCTCCCTCTCCCTCTCCCCGCCCCCCCCCCCCCCCCCCCCCCCCCCCCCCTCCTCCCCGCCCCGATGTCCTGGCCATGTGCAGGCGGCCAGCTCTCTAACCTCCCGCTTTGTGCTTTCTCTCCCAGCTCAGCCCGAGCCCTGAATTTGGCGAGGATCGGGGGTGCCGCAGGTTTCCCCCCTCGCCCCCCAGCCCTGCCCGCGGCTCCGCCGAGGCTCGCAGGTAAGCGCCCCGCGGGGGCATCGCTCGCCGGGCGGGAATACAGGGGAGATTGGGGAAAAGGGGAGGTGGGGGGGGAGGAAATTGCAATTATTTTTATTATTTTTCTATAAAACGAGTCGGTGTGCCGGGGAGGAGGGCAGCGTACCGGTGAGCCGGGGGGCGCAGGCGGCTCCCCGGAGGAGGTGCGGGGCTGCCCGGGGGAGGCCGGGCCGGGCCGGGCGGAGGAGAGCGGCGGCCCCTCGGCCCTCGGCGGGCACCGGGAGCCGCTGGATGAAAAGGACCGAAGGGTCAAACCCGAAAAGCGGGGAGGCCGTTCCCACCGCCGCCGCGGCCGGGCTGGCCCCGCTGGGCGGGCGCGGAGCCGCCTCGCTCCTCCGCGGACAGGCGCGGTTCTTCACCGCGGTTTCGTTGGGTACGTGATTTTTTTCTTCTTTAATTTTTTCTTTTTCTCTTTTTTTTTTTCCCCCCCCGGTCTGATCCTTTGGATTTTGCTATTCCCCGGCCCCCAAATGGACTTTGAAAATTAGAAATAAACCGGGAAGGCATTTCTCCCCTCTCTCGGCTCCTGCCTGAGAGCCCCCCCTGCCCCCTTCTCCTCCTTGCGATGCGGAGACTCAAGCAAAGTAATTTTGCAAAGGTGTCTTTTGAGCACCCGCAGCGGCCGGAGAACCGGGCTGGGAATAGGCAGGGAGAGAAATCTTCCAGGCGTTTTGGGGGCCGGAGCTTCGCGGCTCGTTGCGGGTGAAATGGATGGCGAGCATGGCAGCCAGGTCGAAGAGGGGCTGGAGCTGTTTTCCACCTCCCATATCTTATTTTTTATATTTTTTATTTTAATTTATTTTTTTTTTTTAGCCGTGGGAATGCGCTTCCCAAAGGCACTGATCGGGTATAACGCGCACTGCTCCGCGCCCCGGCCTCTCCCCTCTGAATTGCACCTCCTTGACAAAGAGAAACTCGGGAAAGTCCTTGTGCACCGGCACAAGTTTCTTCGGAGCTAAAAACCCCCTTCCTTGCAGAGATTTATTTAGATTTCGGCTCCTCCGAGAAGTTGAGCTTTATTACTTATTTCTTTGGAAAAGGTGCAACTCCAGGTTGGGGGGTTTTTTGTTTTTGTTTTTGTTTTTGTTTTTAAGAAAAAAAACCCGCAAACAAAACCGGTTAAAAAATGCGAGCGGGTGGCGGTGGGGAGGCGGAGATGGGTCACAGGGCTCGGCGGCGGAGGTCGGTGCCCGCCGAGCCCGGCTCCGTCCCCCCCGGCCGCCGCTTTCGTTTCCCCGCTCCGGAGGCGCCGGAGGCCGCGGAGCTGCGCGTAGGTTTGGGGGGCGAAGTGCGGAAGGCTGCGCAGCCGGACGGACCGGCTGCCGGGGAAAAATTCCCATCTTGGGAAATATCAACCCAAACCCTCCCTCCGGGGGGTGGGGGGGAACAAAAAAAAAAAAAAAAAGAATAAAAAATCATTAAGAAATGCGGTGGAGCCCGGTGCGGGCAGGGAACCGAGCTCTCGTTTGCAGAACAAAATTAAAATTCCCTTTTCTACCTCGGCACCTTCCTCCCGCTCCGCGGGAGCCTCTCCGCGCTGCTCCGCGGCCCGGCGCAGCCCCCCCGGCCGCCCGTGTCCCCCCGCGGGCGGAGGCGCAACCTACGCGCCCGGCTGCGGATCGCGGCCGCGTTCGCCAGCCCGGGCCATCGGCGGAGCTGGGGCCGGTGGCCCGTAATTAGGGAGCGTGTGCCGCCCGGATTATCTCGTTAGTTTATCAAGAAAACATTTATTATAATTAATTCTCGGACGGGGTAATTATTATTGAGCGAGGGCAGAGCAACTGGTTGCGGAGCGGGGGGGGGGGGGGGAGGGGGAGGTGACAGATTGCGGAGCGGGGCCGTTGCTCCGCGGCTGCGGGGCGACCCCGGGATGCGCGGCCGCGCTCGGCTGGCGCCCACCCGTGATGCCGCCGAGCTTAATAGCCCGAAGGTTTGGGGTGCGCTTGGATGGTTTTTGGGTTTTGTGGGGGTTTTTTTGTGGTTTTTTTTAATTATTATTTTATTTAGGGGAGCGGTGGTTGGGGTGGTTTTTTTTGTTTATTTGTTTGCTCGTTTTTAAGCGCGCAGCAAAACCAGTTTTGCTCTCCCGCGCATCCTGCGCTGGCGAACAAATTGGCGGCCGAAATCGCCCCGACACCGGCGCGGAGCGGGGCTCCCCCCTCGGTAAAGCCTCCCCCCGCGGGGACGGGACGGGGTTGGGGGGAATTGTTAAAAACGGAGCCCGACCCTGCGCTCCCCGCGCTTGATGCGCGCCCTCTCCGCAGCTCAGCGCATCCGAGGGCGGCAAAGCGCTTCCCGGAGGGGAAACGGGGGAACCCGGCACCCCGGATAACCGGGTGACCGGATAACTAGAGGGGCCGGGGGGGTCTCGCAGGACCCCCCCCCGTCCCCCCTCGTTGTCCGCCCCCCCCCGCCCCAGCAGCGCGCAGCCCTCCCGGGGAGGCGGCTCCGCTCCCGTCTGCGCCCGTCAGCCGAAACGCGGAGTTTTGGGTTGTTTGGGGAAGAAAGTTGCGCTGGAGTTCGTTTTTCCGACGGCCGCCGGGAATGGAGGGAAGGGCGAGATTTTACCCAAAAAGAGCTCTCCCCCCCCCCCGGCTATATTTTCCCCGGGAAAGCAGTCTTAACCCTTCCAGGAACGCCGGGATGGCCCCTTGTCGGCCATTTTCGGGGGAAAGAGGGCATTTGGGTCCCCCCCAACCCCCGCCAGGGCAGCGAGCGGGGACCCGGGGGAGCAGGGGCCGGGGGAGCCGCTCGCTCGCCCGCTCGCCCGCTCGCCCGCCGGGGCCGTCCCGGGGCCGCTCCCCACCGAGGTGTTTGTTTAGCTTCAGCTCCGTCATCAAGAGTTTCTTGAAAGCCTAATAAATCTGTTCCTTGCCCCCAAATCTAATTACCCGGAGTACTAATTAGGTGCAAATGGCCGGTGGAAATTACTGCAGACGTGGGCTGCTGGCGGTAGAGCAGAAAAGTTTGTCCCTTCCCGAGCGGGCATTCGAGCTCTGAAATGCAGCAACGTCGGGGGGGGGGGGGGGGGGGAAGGGGAAAGGAGGGGGGAAGGTTTGAATGTTGCCCAAACCTGGGATAATTAAAGTCCTTGCAAGAGACTAGGGGAGAGATAGGTTTCTTGAATTGTTTCTTTGTTTCTCACCCTTGGGCTTTGTTATCTGCATTATTTATTTAGCCGAGGGGTTCTTTGTGTCTGCCAATGGCCCCAATCAAGTTTTGCTTGAGACAATTAGCCGGTGCCCGGCCGGGAATCCTATGCAAATGCCCCGGGCTGCCGTACAATGCGGGCAGTTGAAGGCATGGGGGGGTTTTGTTCGGGCAGTAATTACTGGCTGGGATGTGCCCCCCCCCCCCCCTTCCCCTCCCCTCCTCTCCCTTTTTTGGGGGGGAGAGATGCGTTTATCTGGTCAGTCTCTGCCAGCTCCCCAAACCGGCCGGGGTCCCCAAGCTGGCTGGGGGGTGGCGGGGATAAAAGCTGGGGGGGGGGGGCGGCGAGCTGGCCTGACCCCCCCTTCTTCCCTCCTTCCTCCCTCCCTCCCTCCCTCCTCCTCTCTCGCCCCCGCAGGCACCTGGCGGCCCCCCCCGCCCCCCGGCACCCCCCGGCACCGCCCGGGGCAGGCAGGGCGCTCGGGCGGCTCCCCCTCGCCCGGATTTCGGCCAACTCTCCTCCCCGCCACAACTTTAGCATGATGTCTTATCTTAAGCAACCACCTTATGCAGTCAATGGCCTGAGTCTCACAACCTCGGGCATGGATTTGTTGCATCCGTCCGTCGGTTATCCCGGTAAGCCACCTTTTCCCCCCCTCTTCCCCCCTCCTCAACTCCCCACTCCCCCTTTTTGCCCCACGGAGGAGAAGCCGCCGGGCTTTTGGCGGCACAGCATGCCCAGGGGTGGTGATGGCTGGGGTGGGTGGGGGGCGTGGGGTCCCCCTTTCTCCCTTCTTCCTCACCCACAACTTTTTATCCGGGAAAGGGTCTGCAAAGAGGGGGGACACCCTCCTGCTGGAGGGAGGGGGGGGCAGATGCTCCAAACCCAGCCGGGGGAGATGGGGAGGAGGCATCCAAGGTGGGATTGCTGCTGTCGCCCAGGAGATGAGGGGGCGAAAATGGGGGTGCCCCCCTGGGAAGAGGGCTGGAGGGGACCCCCGGGACCGAGGGGCCGCTGACTGACAGCCAGGGCCTCCGGCTCCTTTCGCAGCCACCCCCCGAAAGCAGCGGCGGGAGCGGACGACCTTCACCCGGGCGCAGCTGGATGTGCTGGAGGCCCTTTTCGCCAAAACCCGCTACCCCGACATCTTCATGCGGGAGGAGGTGGCCCTGAAAATCAACCTGCCCGAGTCCAGAGTCCAGGTAGGAAATGGGGTGGCCCCGCAGACCCCAGCCCGTCCCCCACCTCCATCCTGCTGGGGAGGGTTTGGGCTGGTCCGCGGCTGGCTGGGAGGCGAGGGGATGGGGTCAGTCCTAGGGGGAGATCGAGTCCCTGTGGGGTGAAGGATGCTCATAGATGGGTGAGGGTCGTGGGATGGATAGAGGGGCAATTTGCCTCCCCAGGGCTGGAGTGTGCCCCCCAATTCCTCCCTGTGCACTGGCAGGGGGGGAAGTTCATGCAGCTCCCGGATCCCAGCTCCTGAGCCCTCCGCACCCCTCCCCAGCCCCCTTGGCCTCTCTGAGCCAGGGGGGGCTCCCCAGCACCCCCAGGCTCTGCATCGTGCCGTGTCCCAGGCACCAAATCCCAGCCTGTCCTACAGGTGTTTGGGACCCCTGTGAAAACCGTAAAGATCCCCCCTTCCCCAGAGATCCCCGCATCCTCAGAGCAGGGTCAGACTGGGATCCCCTTTCACACCAGTACAGACTGGGAGCTTCCTCTCTGTTTGAAGGGACTTTGAGGAGTGAGAGGAGGCCTCTGCAGAGGGGACCCCTCTCCTGGGGCTGAGCTGTGTCTGCTCTGCAAGCAGCCCACAGGGGCCCAATCCAGGCAGCATTTTGGAGGTGCTGCTGGCAGGGCAGGAGGGGGGTCCTGGAGGCCTGGGCTGCCCCCAGCATGGATCCAGGACTCCCCTGCAGCCGGGTCAGGGCAGCTCCAAGGCCATCCCTCCCGCTCTTCTCCCTGGGAGGCTTCCCGGGGCTGCGTGGTGCCGTGCCCCAGCGGAGCATGGCCGCTCCCCATGCCAAATCTCAGCCTTCTCCCCGTGAAGTCTTCCCAGTACCCCAGAACCAGCCCCCTTGGTCCCTGCTAAAAGAGGGTGAGATGGTTTTGCGGGGACTGGCCCTGGCTGGGAGTGAGAGCAGAGTCTATTTAGAGGGTAAATGAGACATCTTTACCCGCCCCCCCAAAACCACTGCCTCTGTTTCCCTAATTGTTCCCTCCCTTTCTGATGCTCCATTGTTTCTAATTAAGGACTTGACTTCAATAGGCCTTAAATGGTGATTCCTGGGGGTCCCCGGCTGGCAAACAGCAAATAGGGAGCCTTCCCTCCCCCCCCCACTCCCCCTTTCCCCCAAAAGTGACCTTATTAAGCAGTTTGATTTGCCCATTTCCACTTGTTATTACTGCTAATGATCTCAGGGAGGGGGAGCCCCGGAGCTTTTCTTTGCAGCAGCCTGCAGCCCTCTCTGCTCCCCGGCAGCGCTTTTAGTGCCCCCTCCCCGGCAAGCTCTCCCCGCTCACCCACTCGTCCCCCCTCGGGTTTGCCTGCGCATCCCTAACACCAGGCTTTTTCTCTCTCCCTCCCCGTCTCCCGCTCTCAAGGTCTGGTTTAAAAACCGCCGGGCCAAGTGCCGGCAGCAGCAGCAGCAGCAGCAGAACGGGGGCCAGAACAAGGTACGGCCAGCTAAAAAGAAGAATTCGCCAGCCCGGGAAGTGAGTTCGGAGAGCGGGACCAGCGGGCAGTTCACTCCCCCCTCCAGCACCTCGGTCCCCACCATTTCCAGCAGCAGCGCCCCCGTATCCATCTGGAGCCCAGCGTCCATCTCCCCGCTCTCAGACCCCCTGTCCACCTCTTCCTCCTGCATGCAGAGATCCTACCCTATGACCTACACCCAGGCATCCGGCTACAGCCAAGGATACGCTGGCTCGACCTCCTATTTCGGAGGGATGGACTGTGGATCTTACTTGACCCCTATGCACCACCAGCTTCCCGGACCGGGGGCCACCCTGAGTCCCATGGGCGCCAACGCGGTCACCAGCCACCTCAACCAGTCTCCAGCCTCCCTCTCCACCCAGGGCTATGGAGCCTCCAGTTTGGGCTTTAACTCCACCACCGATTGCTTGGATTATAAAGACCAAACCGCCTCCTGGAAGTTAAACTTCAATGCTGACTGCTTGGATTATAAGGACCAGACATCGTCATGGAAGTTCCAGGTTTTGTGAAGAACCTTTGTGGTAACGAGAGAAATCGCGACGAGAACGAACAGGCTGGGCTGAACGCTCCAGCTTTAGTCAGGTCTTGGTTAAATTAAAGAGAAAAATAACTCAACGGACAAACAAACGAACAAAAAAACCGACAGCGACAAGAGGGGGACAGTGTTGGTGTGATCCCGTTCAGACTCATCTCCTGCTCAGACGCTCTGGAAAAGGAATAATAAAGAGGAAAAACGGAGGAGGAAGGCCTTAAACGGACAGATCATCTAGTGAGCAGAAAACAGACAGACCCATCTGTGTTCTTTCTAGTTTTAGGCAATTGTTGGGTTTCTTTGTTTGGAAGAGGTGGGAGATCGTCCCACCTGCGGGCCAGTTTTAAAAAAAAAAAAAAAAAAAAGAAAAAAAAAGCTAAAAAAAAAAAAGTCTAGGTTTTTATTTCTTTTTTTTGTGTGTGCGTGGGAAGATCCCTCACCCAGAGGTTTCCAATGTGTTAGCCAACCCTCGGTTAAAATATTCGGAATGGACAGCATCTCTCTTTTTCTCCCTCTTTTTCTCCCTCCCTCTTTCTTTCTCCCTCGCTCTCGAGCTCATCCAACTGTTTCACACCCAACTTGCTCAAGTTGGCACCCGGAGAACTTGGTTCAGGGCTGTGTGGGTTGTGTGACTGATTGTCCTAGCTGCACTACTTTATTTAAAGATTAAAAAAAAAAAAAAGATAATGTTCATAAGGAGTCAATATGTAGTTTTTAAGAGACAATCAGTGTGTGTCTTATATAAATGGTACATCTGTGGTTTTTAATCTGTGCTAGACTTCAAAACTGTGATCTCCTGTATTGTATGCAACTATGAACTCTGCACCAGCGGGAGTTCTGCTGTGATTTAAATAGGTTATAATTATAAGTGAAATTCAGAGCAACTGAGTTACCTATTATCATCTTTTTAAAAACTAATTAAAAAAATATATTTAAAAAAAAGAAAAAAAAGAAAACCATAAAAACACGATCGCCTTTCACCCGAGGTGAACTGCACTGAAACTTTTTACAACAAACTGTCTCTGAATGAAAGAGAAAAGACCGAAAAAAAAATAAAAATAACCCCCCCCACCCGAGGACATTAAACTCCTCTGGAGCTCACTTACTGCTGGCCACGCCGGCAGTAACCGTCAAATCCGACCGGACTTTGGGCAGTTGCTCTGACCTGGATGAATTTAAACCGAGAAATTCATTGTCGTTTATGCTTGCAGATGTTAACTGGAAAAAAAAAAAAAAAAAAAAAAGATATATATGCATAAACCTTTTTTTCCTGGATTTGGCAGATATGTATAATTATATTAAAATGGTTCTAGCACACTTGATGGTTGTCTTCCATTTTAATCGCATCCGGCGAGTGACGGAGAGGGGCGATGCCGTCTGCCGCAGGGATTTCTCGGTTGCAGCCAGGCGCGCGGGACCGGGAGGGTCCGGCTGCTTCTGCAGGGCTGAGACAAAGGGGGGTTGCCGGCGGCTCCCCGAGGTGGAGGAAGCCAAATGAAGGGGGGGATTATTTTATTTTATTTATTTTATTTTATTTTATTTTTTTTCTTTTTTAAGCAAATAACATTCATTACAAACAGACCTCGGATAATGTGACCTTCCCTCCCCCCGCAGCTTTCCCCAATCTCGCCATGGGGAGGGGAGGGATGCGTTTGCTCTGTGGCCTCCCGGGAGGTGCGAGTCCCCGGTTGCATTTGGGGAGAGCCCTAAACTTTCCAGGCTGAAACGGGGTGGAGAAAGGGGGGACCTGGGAGCGATCAGGCAGCATCCCCCGAGCGGAGGTGCTGGGGAAGGAGGGGGACAAGTTTTTAAGCTACAATGCCATGAGCTGAAGCCACAGCACCCCGTGACGCAGGATCGGGCCCTTCCCAAGCATCCCTGCTCTCCGTGGCTCTTCCTCTGTCCTCCTCCCTCTCTCTTCCTCTCTCCTTCCCGCCGGCATCGCCGGGGTCGCTTGAGCCCTGAGCTCGGTTTGGATTTAACACAGCAAAAAAATGGACCTCTGGAAAGAGAGAGGGGCTGGAAAAAGCACCCGCCACCATCCTGCTCCCTGTCACCGGCTGGCTGGCTGTCCCCCCATGGCTTGTCACCGCCTGTCCTCCTGCCTGGGAGCCACCTGGGGCCACAGACGCGTGGCCGCTGTCACCCCACCGCGGTCCCCAGGACCAGGGGAGTGCGAACCCCGCTGCTGTCGCCATCCCTCGGCTTCGCATCCCCGCATCCCAAACGGGCTGCCCTCCTCCTCGGGCACCCGCCATCCCTCTCCATCCCACAGCCACATTTTTGTCCCCCACCACCGCAAGCAAAGATGAGCCTTTAAAACAAACCCAGCGGCCGGTTCTGAATGAGGGCGAGTTTTTGCGCTTGTCGGTTGGTGATTTTCTCATTTATTTTTCTTTTTTTTTAATGGGAGGATATGTGCCGGCAGGGTTTGGGAAGCGCGAGGCAGCACAGAGGCTGGGGCTGCTGGGGACGGCTCAGCCGGGTCCCTGTCGCCGGCTGCTCCCAGGCAGCAGCGCGGAAAGTTTCATTTCTCTACAGATTTGGTTCAAACCAACAAAGTTTATCCCCCCCCAAACCCTATTCAAGCAAAATATGCCTGGAAAAAGCGAGTTCTTGTTGAACCGGGGTGCAGCATCCCACCTGCCTGGAAAAGCTCTTTGTTTCCTGGGCTTTTGATTATTTTTTTTTTTTAAAGCCTCTTTAAAATCTCTTTTCCCATTTTGCTTTTCCCATCTTATCTTTTACTTTTCTTTCCTGAGTATTATTTTTCTGTCTGTTAGGGATCAGCTCCTCTGGCTACGGCTCATTTTTATCAGGAAAAGCCAATTCATGGCAGGAATTTCTCTGAATTTTACCTGGCTTTTTGCACTTCCCACATTTTCTCTACCTGTTTGTTTCTGATTTTAATTTAAATGGGCACTCATGTGGGCAATGGGCAAAATCCCAAGGTAAGCTGGCAAACGCAAAATATTATATAAAGGGCATTTTAACTCCTTTTTCATTTTTAATGTTTTAGATCTCCCTTCCGGCTGAATTAGTTTCCTCTGAACTCAGGCAGCGGGAGGCAATCCTGGATCCAATAAAATCAGGGGAAAAGCTGGGGGGACCGCGTCCATATAGTGTTTTAAAGCTGGATTTAGGGGCAACGAGCTGATTAGAAGGGTATTTGATTTGAGGTGTCCCCCCAGCCCCCTCCCCAAACACACACATACAAGCGACTCCTCTCTCTCTTCTGCAAGGTCTCCCACTACAGGAAAAAAAAAACCAAAAACGAAAATAGAAGAAGCAGAAAACCAGGAGGGAAGTCTTGGCCCCAACCACAGTCGAGCTGCCTTGAATGCTGGGGCCACCTCCTCTGCCTGCTCCCTGCCCGACGCCCTGCCTGCACCCTGCCTGCTCCCCATCTGAGCCCCCCTTGCCTGGTTCCAGTTCCTCTCCTGCCTGCACCTGCCCCCATCTTCTATCTTGTCCCCTGCCCGCTCCCTGCCTGCTCCCTGCCTGCTCCTTGCCAGCACCATCCCACACTGCCCAGCCTTTCCCCAGTAACCCAGGGCAGCTCTGCTCCCATCCCAGGGAGCCCCAAAACAGGGACAAGTTTTGGGGTGATTGCAAGCCCAGGAGGAACGTGGGGCTGGGAAGCACTGCCGGTTTCCAAGGAGATGGGGGAGAATTACTGGAAAAAGCTGGATTTAGGGACTCACAGCAGAGCTTCTGCACCTGGCACTGGGACCCCCAAAACCCCCACTCACAGCCCTGGCACTGCCCTTGCCTGGGGTTTGGGGGGGTGGTGGGGATAGGGCCAGAGGGCTGGGTATGGGTTTGGGTTTGGGAGGGTTGAGTTTGGGTCTGTGAAAGTGAGAAAGAGGATTGGGAACGCTGGCTACGGATATGGGGTTGGGAGGGCTGCTTATGGTTTGAGCTTGGGGTTGGGATTGGTTTGTGTCCTGGACCCCAACCAGGGGGGGTGTCTGCACCCCCCAGGGGGGGTCCTGCTCACTGCAGGGGTGTTGGGCTAAATGACCTCTAAATGTCCCTTTCAACCCAAAGCACTCTATGATTCTGTGATCCAGTTTGGGGGACAGAAAGGGAAGCACGGACACTGGAAGAGCTCCCAACCCTCCATCCCCAATTTCCCAAAGAGCAGGGGATGATAGGTCCCCCCAGCCCCTGGGGCCATGCAGGGCCGGGTGGCCCAGGGTGGCAAACCCCAGAAGGCAGCCCCCCATGGGTGCAGGAGGACCGTGGCCTTCCCCACTCCCAACCTGTGCTGGGGGCTGGCATCTGGGGGGGGAGGTCACCTCTGCACCCCCCTCCCAGCCCTGCAGGGACTGAGGGGGAGCGTGAGGCCTAGAGCCTCCACATATGCACCCCCCTCCCCGTGAACACCCCTCCCATATGCACCCATAGAGCAGAACTGTGCATGTCTATAAATGCACATAGCGGGAATGCTCGTATCGGTACACATACATGAAAGGGGGGGGGCACGCAGATGCAGACGTGCGCGTCGGTGAATGCCTATAGCAAAGATGCACAGATGCATGTGTAGCCGTAAATGCACGTGGCACCAATGCATATGGCAGGAACGCGGATATTGGTGTGCATCAGAAATGGCTGTGGCATGAACGCACGTCTCAGCGTGCCCGCATGCACGCGTATAGCATGGGTGGGTACCGGGGTGCCTATAACACCAGCGCCTGCGGGTGTTGAGGGCTGTGTGGGGGTGCAGGCAGGGGCTGGGGGTCAGGGAATGGTGCAGTGCGGTGTGGGGTGAGGCGTTGGAGAGGGAAGAAGGGAAGGCAAGGCAAGGGAAGGCAAGGGAAGGCAAGGCAAGGCAAGGAAGGCAAGGCAAGGGAAGGAAGGCAAGGCAAGGGAAGGCAAGGCAAGGAAAGGCAAGGAAGGGAAGGGAAGGCAAGGCAAGGGAAGGCAAGGAAGGGAAGGCAAGGCAAGGGAAAGCAAGGGAAGGCAAGGGAAGGCAAGGGAAGCAAGGGAAGGCAAGGTGAGGCAAGGCAGGGCAAGGCAAGGCATGGAAGAGAAGGCAAGAGAAGGCAAAGAAGGGAAGGCAAGGGAGAGGAAGGCAAGGGAAGGCAAGGCAAGGCAAGGCAAGGCAAGGGAAGGCAAGGGAAGGCAAGGCAAGGCAAGGCAAGGCAAGGCAAGGCAAGACAAGGCAAGAAGACAGAAAAAGACAAAAGGGAGGAGAAATGCCATTTGGCATCTCCAGCTGCTGGGGCCGCCCAGTGTCTCCCCGCTGCTGTTATCGCTGCTGCACCTCTGCGCTGGGGCACAGCAGACAGAAGGGACGGGGCGGGGGGGGGGAGAAGAGGTGGTGAAGAGATAGATAAATATATAAATGCCACACAAGCTGTTAAAATCTGCTCTGAGAGTCAATTTTGACTTTTAGGCTCATGAACCATTAATAAAAATCTCCTTATACTCAAATGGCTCTCAAATGCCGTGATAGCGGATTACAAACTCCTAATGGAGATACTGTATGATCAAATATTCTCTAAGCAGCAAGGTCTAACGTACTGGGGGTGGCTGGGCCACCTGATTATCAGCTTATTGGCAAATACTTCTTAGTGCGGGATGTGCCGAAAAGGAAGCGTCTTCCTTGGCACGGTCCCTTTCCTGTTCTTCATTTAAACAGATTTGGGACCAGCATCACACGGTCTGGGGACCACAGGACTACCTGTGGCAATGACGTCGCACACCGCACTGTCATGGGGCTTGACCCCAGTTTTGGGTTTTCCCCATTAGAGATGCAGGGTTGGAGACACCGGTGGTGTGGGGGAGTCCCCTTCAGTACACAGAGAAAAACTCTTTCCTTGGTCTCAGATACCTGCTGGTGATGCTCAGCCCTTGGCAGGACTGAGCCGCTGTACGTGATGTATAATTGCTTGGCAATTAAATTTGGAAGGCCAAGGTAGCATCATTATAGGGAGGGCGAGAAGAAAGGAGGTACCTCTGTGAGACCAGAGACCTCCTGGCAGAGATCCCTATGGAGCTAATTGCTGGAAAAACTGGACCGTGTTTCTGTTGTTTTCTGTTTTCAGGTAGGGACCCTGATGTTTATTCTTGCGTGGATGCTGGTAAGGAGAGATGGGATATTTCTGCCAGAGCTGCTGTTGCTTAAAAAATGCATCTGCTAACCCTCCATGGGGGGCAACTCGCCCCGCAGAGCCCTGTGCCCTGGGAGGGTCTGGGACCGGGCTGGAGAGGGAGGAGAGGGCACAAGAGGGAGCAGGGAGGGCAATTTACCTCCTTGATGCTTCAGAAAATACATTTAAAAAGTTCTTTCTGGCCTGTAACCTTTCCAACGGGGCGTGCATTTCATGTGTGCATACAGCACCCAGCCCAGAGGAGCTTCCACCCTCCGTGGCCATCAGTAGCGGTTCGCAGCCTGCTGGGAGAGGATTTAACTCTCACTTTGCTGAAGTAATGACACAGGAGAGTTTTCAAAACTGGGAGCATTTTTGCCTTTCCCAAAGGAGGTCTTGAAGTCAGGATGTCAGTGCCGAGAAGAAGACATTCCCTAGCGACCTGATTCGAGTCACTTGTGATTTTTCGGGAAGGCTTGCGTGCCCGAGCACCAGCTTTTGGGTGCAGTGAGGATGCCCACGGTGCGTTTCCCACCAGTGCTGGGTCCTCCTGCATCGTCATTCCCTTTAGAAGTGCCAAATCGCTTTTGCTTTCGGACACAGTTTAAAGCAGAGGTGAAGCCAATTTATCTTCTGACGTTACTGTTAAAAGCAAAGCATCCCTTCATCCATGCAAGCTGGTCCCTTCATGCCACGGTGGCGAAAGGACGGGTAACCACGCTCTGCTGTGCCTCGCTGATTTTGGGGGACCCTGTGGGCTACCGTGGCTCCTCCAAGTGGTGTAGGGCTGCAGGTTTGACCCCCTTGGGATAAGCAGGCTCCTCTCCATTAGGGACATACCTGGAAGGATCCCGTCTGGGAGTTCGGGCAGGCTGACCTGCGTGAGGGCTGCAGAGGAGGAGTCGCGACTAAAGGGAGCGTGGCGAGTCCCGAGGGTGTTTGTTCAGTGCGGCATGGAGGAGGCAGTGTGGGTTTGGCTTTATTTAACATTTTCATTAGCAATGTGAAAGAACGTGCAGGCAGAATGGTTAAACACTAAATCACCAGAGCTGGTGAACAAGAGGAGTGATAGAAAGAGGCGCCCAGAGGACAGAGAGCTTGGCAAAGAAAAGCAGGGCTGGACGACAAAGGGTGAGCAAATGCACCTGGAGGGATAACCAGAGCGATTCAGCATCCCTGCATGAGAATCACGGAATCATAGAATATTTTGGGTTGGAAGGGACCCCTAGGGGTCATCTAGTCCAACCCCCCTGCAGGAGCAGGGACACCTTTAACCAGATCAGGTTGCTCAGAGCCCCGTCCAACCTGGCCTTGAATGTTTCCAGGGATGGGGCCTCCTCTACCTCTCTGGGCAACCTGTTCCAGTGTTTTACCACCCTCATTGTAAAGAATTTCTTCCTTATATCCAGTCTAAACCTACAAGGAGGAAGGTGTTTGGAAAGCCGGGCCATGCTAAGCCTTCTGAACAGCCATGAGGTTGCAGGAACCGGGGTGGTGGGATGGTGAGAAGGGTGATGGAATCTGGTGGGAACCTGGAAAACTTCAGCCCTGGGTGAGTGAGGGGATGAGGGCAGGGGCATTGCCAGTGAAAACCTGGAAATCCCCAAATCGGGTGGGAGAGAAGACCTCTACCGAAACCATGTTGTCCAGTCTCAGGCTTCGAAACTGAAAGTGGAAAATTAGAAAGGGTTTGAGGAGAGCCATGAAAGCAACTCAAGGAATGGGGAACCTGCTTAGCAAAGGGGTACCTGGGGAGATCCGGTCAATAGATGAGTTGTCCAAGAGAAGTTTGAGATGATATAAGTGTATTTGGTGAGTGCAGAGCATGACATAGAAGACAAAAGCATGTGTTTACCCATCTGGTAACAGCACCCAAGTTAAAATAAGATTAATCCAACCTGAACATCAGAGAAAAATAGAAGTTAGCAGCTGCAACAAATTGCCTTAGGACATGGAAGACATGCAGGATTTTTGAAGTATTACAGTCGAATAACTGGGTGCCTTTCTAAAAGATATGCAGTAGATGTTTGCTCCTGCCCATAATTCCTTAAATACCATATGGCACATCTCTTACTGAAACCATCCAGGTTACTCTGCTCTTTCAGGGCTATGTGCAGGACTTCTTAGAGGAGGAAGTATTCACCAGAAGATTCCTGGGGAAATTTGCTTCTGGATCATCTCTGGATACAGCAAATCAAACACAGATGGTGTAGGAGAGAGCTGAGAGCCGGCAGCAGAGATCAGGGTATCGGTGGCATGGGTCGCCTGTGCTGCTGAGTTCTCTGTTATGGTGGGAATTCCAGGCTGAAGGACTTCCAGGCTGATGGCTCCTCCAAGGCAGAAGCATGGCACGCCACCCGTGCCTGGCCTTTCCCTCATGCAGGGAAGAGGCCATTTGCAGTGGAACAAGGATGCTCTCCCACTGCAACCGCAACGCTGGGATCCCTGAGGTAGCCTGGTCTGGGGAAGTGTCTTGCAGGAATTTCCTGGAGCAGTTTGGGTCAGCCCTGCTCTGCCACTGCTCTTTCTTTTTTATTTTGGCATCTCTCTCTCCTGCAGGGCCCGGGGACATGGTGCCAGCCTCTCCAGGTGTGCAAACTATCCACCTCCTTTGGCAGGTACCGCCAGGGGCAAATTAAACTGCTAAAGGCTGCCAAAGCTCGTTCCTGACTCATGGCCTACCGTATCAACTGGGAGAGAGGTGACTGCAGAAGGGCTCACTGCAGAGGGATCTGAGTCTCTTTCCCTGTCTTTTGTTGGCGGATGCCTTTGGCATTTTGTGGGGTGCCAATGCGTGAGTGGATCATCCAGATCTGCTGCAAGACTGTGATTTTGCAAGGGATGGTGATGGGTTGATTGACAGTCAGTAATAGACAGCGGGCTGGAGCTATTTGGAGTTTGGTGGGAACAACTGTGCAGATGCAGAGGTCACCCTGTGGCATTACCCTGCTACCTATACAACTGAGACCAAAATTAGAGCCTCACTACATGTATTTAATCACTTGTATTGATGTCACCATATTAAAATAGTCCCTATATGTCTAATTCCTATGTGTCATCAAGCATTGGAAGGGGTTGCCCAGGGAACTGGTTGAGTCCCCATCCCTGGGGGTATTTAAAAACCAGGCAGATGAGGTGCTTAGGGACATGGTTTGGTGGTGGGATGGCACGGTTAGGTTAACAGTTGGGCTTGCTGATCTTAAAGGTCTTTTCCAACCTAAACAATTCTATGATTCAAATTTCCCATGGGAATTTCTAATTTCCCAGGGATTCCCTAGGCTTTGCCATTTCATTTTCTACTTTGATGGCATCACTGGCAAGTGAGGACCTATTGAGGCTTCCCTCAGCACCATGCCATCAGGTCAGACCCCAAAAATCAAAGGCAAAAAGAGCATCGAGTAGCACCCTGGGGTGCCAAGGGACATGCAAGTCCCTCCTTGCCAGGGCGACCCTGTAGCACCCATTTCTCACACATATGTCCTGGGGACTATATATAACGCAGGAAGAACACCGTGGCTGAGGAGCTGTCTACGTGGCTTTTATGCTTCTGCCTGCAGTGCCTTAATTGCCTCAACCTTTCCACAGATACTGCAGCAAACAGTTGTTGTTACTTGGCCATAGGCTCTAATATTTGCTGCAGGAAGATGTCTGGTCCTTTCTAAGACTTCTGGGAGGCTGAGATTTTCTAAACCCAGGAGCTGAGCCTTGTAGAGGGTATCCTTAGCCCAGCTGGGAAGGGGACGAGCGGACAGGACACAGGGACAAGGGCAGTGTTTACTGTTGGTAGGGCCTGGAGGACCACTGATGGTAGGGAGAGAAGCAATTTGCTTTGCAGTCTGCCTTGGCCTGAGGATTAGCCCTGTCTGTGCTATGTTTTTGAGCAATTTTGTTGTCAGGGTGATAAGGTGCCTGGAAAGGGAGCCTGAAGAGACTTTGGCCATGGGCATTATGCTTGCCGGGCTGGGGACAAGGCAGCAGGGTCAAAGAAGGGGCCTTCCCCCAACCGATCCAGATGATGCCGCTCATGGTCATGTGTAGGTAGGTTGGATGAGATGAGCCATGAGGTTGGTGTTCCCGTGTCAGACACAGCCTCTCGGTGGAGCACGGGGCAAATCAACCAGTTGCGTCTGGCACTTGGGCACAGAGGAGTTGAGGTGTTGTAAACGCAGGAGATGGGGCTGAGCTGCATGGGGAGAGGGAGTGTGAGACAGAAATCAGCTGTGGGACCCACCGGCAGCACCAAAGACGTGTAGGTGTCCTGATAATCAGAGAATCCGGTGATGCTCGTAGGCTCATACTGGGAACCTGTGACTGTAACTGTCCCCATCAGCTTTAACAGGCAGCATCCTTACTGACCCTGCAGTTTAGTAGACAGTGATTAGATGTTACACAGAGTCAAATTACTCACAGAGACCAGGCATGATGTGCTTATTTTTTATTTGCCTTCAAATCACAGAACTCCACAAGCGGCGTTAATTCTAGACCCAGCCATAGCAGTCTGTTCTGGGAGCTTTAAAATTAAAGCAATCACGAGGCTGCCCTTAGGTTTCCAGTGACTTATGCAAGAAACCAAACGCATGAGAACAAAAGGACAAATGAAAACCTGAGGTTTCAGGCTGGAATTCAGCCTTCTTTTGGCTTGTACCGAGAGCAATGCGATCAAGTCAACTTTGCTGTGACAGGAGAGGGGAGGGAGGGGGTTGTCCTGATTAGATCTAATTTCCTACCTGTTTACTGTAGGCATTTGCATAATGATCACCCTGCAAAGAGTAGTTAGCATATGCTAACACCGATTCTTGAACCCGTTAAAACACAAAACCCGGGCAGACTTGCTGCTGTTGACGGCGCATCTCTTCCTCCTGATTGCGTCCCAGCGGATGTGGCCAGCGCCTCCCTGGGATGGCTGGAAGCCTCTTCCAGATGTCATCAGGACAGGCTGCAGAGCGAGAAACAGAAACTGCTTTATTTTCATCCGTAAGGAAAAATCAGAGGGCTGGAAAGAGATCTAAAAGTCTTTTAGGGGTTATTTTCCATTTTAGTTCCTTGTTCGGTGTTGGAAGAAAGGGACTCCTCCAATACCCATATTCCTGGCCCAAGTGCTAGCATGGTGATAGCAGCTGATATGGTGCAAATCAGGAGAGAGGCAAGGACAGGGGTTCAGTCCAACCCCGGTTACTTGAACCCAAGCAGGATACTTGCTTCATCAGAACTTTCACCAAAGCGAATCTTCATGCATAGAGTGAGATTTACAGACCCTCACCCTAACCTGGGGGGAAGTTGAGCTTATTTGTAAATCATTTGCTTTCAGTGAGGGCAGGCACAAGTGTGCCATTGTTTTGGAAGAGTTTGTTGTCAGCTGAATTACAGAAAAGATAAAGGAGAGGGGTGCAAGGCAGACACAACTGTGCTGTTGCCCAAGGGTGGCAGAGGATTGCAAGGTTTGAGTATCCAAGCAGTGAGGTGTCAGCAAACAACCCCAAGCTGGGTCACCTTTCAGCAGATCTGTTCATCGCTTGGCTTCGACAAACAGGGTCATGACATCCTTCCCCACCTCCCCCTTTCCAGTGTCTCCCACGTGTGTTTTCACAGGCCGGCAGCCATCGGCAGCAGTCACACGTGCTCCTCTAGCTAAAGGGTTCTCCCCCCTCCCACACGCACATCTTTCTCATGGAAGCATTTTTGTAGCCTGGGTGACTCTGACGACTTGGAGACCAACGGCATGTGGAGCTGTGCCAGCAGGTCTCTGAGGGGATGGGAATATCCAGGGAAGGGCGTTGGGAGCAGGTGAGAGGCAGCAACCTACCCCCTGGGACGGAGCAGCCCAGCACGTTGCAGTTGCTCCCTGCTCTGGGTAGATTTGTTCTTGACAAATTCATGTTGGTTGCTTCTCGTTAGCCAATATTCTGCATAAACCGGATAGTCATAGAATGGAAAAGTCATAGAACAACTCAAGTCTGAAGGGACCTCTGAAGGTCTCCAGTCCTAGATGCTGTTCAAAGCAGAGCTACCTTTGAAGTTAAATCGTGTTGCTTCGGTCAAATTTTGAATATCTTCAAGGATGGAGATTCCTCTCAGCTTCCCTGGTCCCTGCCCCAGGGCTTAGCTGCTCTCATACAGGAGAGGTTTTTCCTATCTGTCCCTCATTGCAGCTTGCATCTGAGACTGAAGGGGAGCCTGAGGGATCGCTGTCACCTCCCGTGCGAGCCCAGACCAGCGAGGGATCATTTCCCCCAGCTCCTTGAGCACTGCTCTCTCCTGCGTTGTGTCCACAACACAGAAATACATCTTCCATGGATTACTTAAAATTGATCACTAGCTTGATTTGGGGGGGTAAGGGGTTGTAACTAATAGCCAGTTGTATGCAGTGGTAGAACCAGATGGCCTTTTGCTCTGCTCTGCTTTGTGAAGCTCTGAAGCCCCTTTGAGCACTCCCATAGTGTATGCCCTAGCAGGGACATCTGTGGGCCTCAACCTCCAGCCAATTCCTTCGGCAGCTGTTGGGCGTTGTCTTCTTGGACCCATCTCTCTTCCACACCAAACATGCCCTGATGATCCTTTATGGGGTCTGGAAGTCCTCTGGGACAATTGCGAGGGTGTCCCAGGGATTCCCATTGCACCACACTGGCCCAAGGCCGGCAGAGATGGTCTCAGTGCCTGTTGTGCGTCGGGGCGGCAATGCATCTCATAGACATTTGCCTCTTCACTGTGTCCTCAGTTCGTGTTTCCCAGTAGAGGTGGCACTGAGGCGCTAAGTGATTCCATTCCTCATCACTCCTGTGGAGCATTTTTGCTTTCTGCCCCCTGTGCCATACATGGGACCCTCATGCTGCCCTTTCCTAATTGGAGTCGTTGCTGTGGGGTTGGTTCTGCTGCTCAGCACCCTGTCCCGCACCCTGACCACGTCTCACAGGTGAGCCTGCCCCTAGTGAGGGGCTCGGGGGTATCTGCAAGGCCACGTTACCATGCCAGAGTTCCCACCTCTGTAACACAAGCACCTCTTGCCTCCCCTCCTCTTGATTTTGTGTAACAACCAGTATCTCATTCTGCCGGGGTTCCCGCAGCTCTTCAAATACCTTTATCAGCAGCTCCAGGATCCCTGGCAGGATTCCTGGAGATGGTGTTTCGCTCACTCCTCTTCCCTCTTCCCCATGAGACTGTTAAGATTTCTGTTTTCTCATATTCATCCCCATGGTCAGCTGCCCATGCAGATGCTCCGGTGCCGTAGGAAGCTCTTTGTCTAGAAACCCAGCATTTCCAGTGGTCTGAGACCTGCCTGCTTGCTTTCTTCTCTAAGTGCTGAACGTTCTCCTGTCTCTCCTTACCCTGTGCTTGCCGTGATTCATGCTGGATGGTGGCACCCATTGCATTTCTTTTGCCTTCTGCTGGGTATGGAACCTGTGGTGGTTTGACCAAAGCTGCTTTATCACTCCCCTCTAACCAGACAGAGGAGAGAAAAGTAAATCAAAGGGCTCTTGAGTCAAGATAAAGGGGAAAAAAAAAAAGCAAAGGCCACATGTGGTAGCACAAGGAAAGAAAACAAGATTTAATTCTCTACTTCCCATTAGCAGGCGATGTCCAGCCACTTCCAGGGAAGTAGAGCTTCAGTATCCATAGTTGTTCCTTCCTGAAGACAAAACTTCACAAAAGATGAATGTCCCCCCTCCTCTTCCTTTTCCCTTAGCTTTTATATCTTAGCTGACATCACATGGTAGGGAATATCCCTTTGGTTGGTTTGGGTCAGGTGTCTTGGCTACGTCCCCTCCCAAGATCTTGCTCCCTTCCAGCCCACTGGTGGTGGCGGTGAGGGAAAATATTGGAGGCACAGCCTTGATGCTGTGGGAGCACTGCTCAGTAGTAGCCAAAACACTGGTGTGTTATCAACCCCGTTCTACATACCAATAGAAAGCACATCCCTATGCTGCTCGACTCAATACAGAACCAGACAGGAGATCACATTTTGGGAACTTGAGCAGTTTTTAATTAAGTGACTGATTTCCAGCGATGCTGCTGCGGTGGGTGTTCCCGGGGGGTGTTGCCAAGGCTGCTTCCAAAGATCTTCCTACACCTCCAAGCCACCATAGAGGCTGACAAGGGGGGGCCATCCTGTATCTCTTTTAGTTTCCCAATAGGATTTCGATAATGTACGTTGCTATACCAGTTCTGACTCCCTCGGGCAGCACAGCACAAGCAGAGAAGTTACGAAATGGTTACATGTTCCTGGCAGAAAGGGAAGTCTCATCATCCCTGTTTTATCAACAAGGCATGGAGATGCTGCTGGTAGGATGGACCACCTGTGGGATCGGTTTGGGACCAGCCAGGTGTCTCAGGCACATCTCAAGCATCTGAAGGCAAGTTATGGCAGATACCTTGAAACTGTGGTGTCCCCCTGGTAGTCGGAGCCGGCGGTCCGGAGTCCTACACCTAGGAAAAGGGACAGCCCTTGGAAGCTGCTGGTTTTCTGCCATCATGCCATAGCTGCAGAGACTGGCGCAAGAGCCCAGCTCTCATGCTGGAACCGCACGTTGCTTTCTCATTATGCAACTGCTGTATTTTAATAGAAACCTCTTTTTAGGCAGTCTCAAAAACAGTTGGGGTTTTTTTTTTTTCCTCCTTCTGTCAAATGACCAACTTAATAATTCACTAGTTGTGCTGGGATTAGGCACTTTGGGCCACACTCTGGATTTCTTATCTTTAATGTAGTTCTCGACGACATCTTCTGCACTTAATCCCCTGACAAAACTCCCTTTGATTCCCGCGACAGTCGCTCACAGAGATCAAACGCAGAACGCTGCTCTGTCAGGTAGAGCTGGGCGAATAATTTGTGACAAATAATTTACCCACAGACTTTTCGCCTCATTTTCCGTGCACAAATTGTCCATTCGGTTGAGGCTGGGGCCTGCTGCTGGATTTGTTTCTGGCCGCACGAGTCCGAGTTCAATGACTTGCTGACGAGAAAGCGCCCGCGAGTACATTTAAGGAGCTTCGGCGTTCGTGATGCTTTGACCCCACTCAGCACCAGCTTTGGTTTTCGGCGCTGCTGAGCCCGTCTCACCCCACAAGTGACATCAATGCACTCCCCGCGTGTTCAGCGCTCGTGAGTCATGGCGCTGTATTTCTGCACCAGATGGGAAGAGCGTGACTTTCCGAGCAGAGGGTTGCAGTGCAAATAATCTCTAATATCGAACTTAAAATTTCCTGGTCGGGGGATGAGCTGTAATGTATGCGCCTGATAGGAGATTTATCGCTTTCCCTTGCAAGAAAATAGTCTTCCAAAAACCAAGCAGAGGCGAGACGGGGATGTGCAGAGATAAAGGGACCCGGTTTCCATGTGGGATCAGCTCCAGCAGGAGCGAGGGGCACCCACCCCTCTGGCAGCACTGCCGGCACCCCGCTTCCCACGGCTGGGGACTGAGCACGCGCCCCAGTTTTACCTTTGCATTGCTGCGGCCTCCATACCCGTTTAACCATTTAACTGGACATTAATGGCATTTCTCTGTGTGTTATATTAATGCAGCCTGGGTGGCTTAGGTAGAGGAAAAACTTAAGACTTAGTATTAATTAGGAATTAGCCATAAGAAAGTTCTGTTGTAGACTGATTTGAGCGATGTTTACGACCGTAATTTTACAGACGGGAATGTTTTATCTTACAATTTCCGTCAACTTTAGCTTTTTTCTTCCCTTTTTTTTTTTTTTTATTTAAATGCCTGCAACTCTCAAAAAGCACAGAGGTGGGAACTTTAGGGCCTCCATCTATTTTCCAAACAGCCCTGGTAACGCCTGCAGGGAGCAGAGAGCAGTGCTGTCTTACCAGGGCCCACAGAGACGCTTCATTAACCCAATTAAGCAGGTGGATGGAGAGGGTCTCTCTGATAATTTACACCTTACTAATGAAGTGTGTGACTCTTAATCTCCTCCAAACAAGATACACTCATGAAACACTGGTGCAAGGAAAGGGGAAATTAATTAGGTGAAAAAACTATGAGATTATAGCAGAGGGATTCCAACGAGGCAACTCTAACATGGCTGGTGATTCTTTGTGCCTGTCTTAAATTAATGTCTGAGCTGTCAAGTAAATAAGACCAGCGTTATTTTGGCTTAAAAGACATTCTCACCAGGCCTAGCATGAGGCACCTTGTTTTACTGCACGACACACCATATTCCATGCCCAGTCCAAGCAAAGCCTGTCCTTTTTTCTAAGATGTCTAGCAAAGAGTTAGAAGGAGCTACTTACTCTATGCAAATATTTTCAGAGTAGTAGTAACTTTGTGTCATATAAATATCTGGCTACCAAGCCTGCATTTGGGTTGCAATGGGATGGCGAGGAGGCAATGTCTGGGTGCGGAGCAGCCATCCCACCAAGTGAACCAGTTCTACTAAATGCTTGATGTTTGCTTCAGTCTACTAAATGCTTCAGACGTTTGCGGTGGGTAGGATGAAAGGACGATTTGAGCTGCTGCTTTGGATGATGCTCAATGAAAGCCTGGAGTCAAGTTCTTTATGGCACAACACAACCAACAGTTGTGGGATGATCTCCTTCATTTGCCTGCGGTGCCATACAGTGCACATCAGCATTCATGATAGAGCAGACTG